>JAMKCH010003131.1:0-72142 GCA_023653785.1 Ophioderma brevispina
ATTGGAGTCATTCTTCCAGTCCTGTGTGCCATTAGTACAAGATAATTGCCGTGTTTTGCGACATTCGTGGAAAAATAAAATACGGCTGAGCGAAGCCGAGCCGGGGTTTTTATTTTCCACGAATGTCGTGAAAAACGAGGTCATTATCTTACTTAACGCCCACCTCGGGTGTTACCACCCATTGTTTTGAGTCTTCAGCGTGTCGATTACTAAAACTTTTTTTAAAATTTTTTTCGAATGTAGTGAAATACAATTAAGACCCAAACAAAGAAAGACGATTGAAAGAAACTCTTTCTGTTACGATGTAGTAAAACAAACCAATTGGAGATGAATGCATCTAGAGTGTCAAGGGTCCTTAATAACTTAATGCTTTAAAAACATGTCCCTGAAATTCGCATGACTAAATGCGTCGTTATGAGGATAATAGTCAAAACCAGTGTAGCTTCTGTGCTCACTCAGTCATGCAGTGGTGGAATAATAGCCTCTGAATTACACGTAACATTTTAATCGGGTCACTATTATTTTGGTTAAACATCATGCATAACTTGCCGTGAACCGAGACGACACAATTTGGATACATATGATTTTGCCGGTGAAGCAATGAGACTACAACAATTGATACCTTGATTTGACCGAAACTGGATTTATATATGGAATATTTACTTCTCCGGCCTCAACGCCGTTTAATTTTTTTATAGACAGTCTAAACCCCATGAACTTGCCAGTGAAACTCAAGAGTACGATATGGCATTGAGCCCGAAATTAGAATCAAATATGAAACATGTTTCCAATTCTACTTCCTTCCGCTTCTTCTACGGCCATGTCTAGTTTCGGTAACCGAAACCGGTGGTATCCCATAGACCTACAACTTGGTTGCGGATAATATGGTAGCCAGCGACAAATCTTATGTACATTCCAGAAGCAATAATGCATGTTACGTTTGGTCACCACACAAATGCGCAATTGAGCAATATCATAGGGATTAAAATGTTAACTAGGCACTTGTGATTTACTATCAATGCGATCAATTACGTTTGACGGGAAAATCGGCAAATTGTTCTTCGGCTGCTATCCGGATTCTATCGATCGCAGCCGCGGCCATGTGTTTACATCTCTCGAGGGTATAATCTGGACACAAACGCTCTATGGCCATTGACCCTGTATAGAGGTCAGGTCATGTGGCGTATCGGCTGTGACAGCCCGCCGATCCCCATGTGCAATTTTCCTGTTCGTTCAACATGCTCAGTTTGGAGCTTTAAGTGAGTGCGAATTGCAGACTAACAAGAAGGGACATCATATTAATCGGTCACCAGCAAACTCACGTGCTAAGTTCATGACATCACAGCTGAGCAGTCCTAGCTTAGAAGGGTAAATCATTCTGTACACGAGTCGCAGTGAAGGTTAATCAGTAAAAGATTTTCAGTTATTGAGTGTTACGTTAAGATTTAAAAAGAATTTAGAAAGCTGTTTACTCTAATTGTTTCAACATTTCTGTTTTGAAAAAAAATTTTATTTTTCCAATGCGGCGCCTGCATCGCAACTTCGTTGTGCAAGCGGTGCTGGATGCTAATTATTTTTAACTCTGCACAGCAACACCAATCGATTTGCATATGCTCAACATTCAAATGCAAATTTTTGACCCGCGCGTTCCCGATGTAAACGAAGCTTCGCAACCACATTGATCAACGTGAGCTTGCAGCGTGGGCCAGTACCTTGATATATTTCATTGCAATTTTCGGCGTTACACTAACAATTCGACATAGTTACTATTCATAGATTTGCTACTTTTGCTTTACTACTGATCCTCTGGATACTGTTAGGACACTGTAATTACGTTCTAAAAAGGGATTTTGAAAGAGCACATAAGTGGGTCCATTGTTCCGTTCAGAATATCGGTTTCGTAAAGGGTACTTGTTCGACCACTAACGCCATGTCTTGGATCATGATAAATCTATAAGAAGCTGAAAAACACTGTATTCAGAATCGACGTAAACAAATCAGTAGAGTCCTTGGGGTTTGATTTAAACGTTGAGTGGTGATGACAAGCGAGTAACAAATGTGGAAATACCGTACACACAAGAGATAAACATGAAACTAATGGGAAAAGTATAACCTCCCGACTGATTATACTGATAAACCGCCTTAAAAACGTTAGAAAGGTAGTCTATCATTTCATAACACTTGGTGTGACATTCACTTGCGAAGTTCCATCAGTAAATCATTGCTCAAAAGAGCCGAATACGGTCTCTTACTATTCACACTTGTAATAGTATTTTTTTATTACAACTCTTAACACCACTTCAAAAGTGTAAACAGTCACACATATGGAGGTGAACATTTATGCCTAATGGTTAGAACATACACTTCATGTTTGCAATTAAAATCATGTGCATAGTATAATTTCAAAGAACGATTTAAAAGGTACGGGAGATGTCATTACGCTAGGGGGAAATGGAGGATTTGAGGGAGAATACTGAAAAAATTGTAAGCAGAGGGGATTATGAATGTTAATCAAGGAGAGAGTAGGAGCAGACGTTTATATGGTACAATCCCTAATTATCAAGGAAAATGTTAATTTTTTTAAAAAACGCGGAAGCGAAGGGAAACCTAATTTTTGGCCGAAAAAATGAAATCCTCCTCCATTGCCCCTCCCCCGCATAAATATTGACGGCTCCCTAAATACCACGGTTTTAGATTACAAACCTTTCTATTACTACGTTGTGGTGTAACTGATTAACAAAAACGTGTGTTTAAAACGTGTAACGAATCTATAAAAAGTTTGATTTACAGTGTTTAGTGTCCCCTGTTAATATCGAATACTTGCACTGATCATGATTCCACTTCGTGATTTAAACAAACAAACCAATTCGTTTTTTACTTTACTCTGACAATTAAAAGAGACCTTCAAGATGTAAGTAAAATGTCTCTATCCCGTTAACAATAACCTCAAGATCAAACTCAAAGGTGAATGTTTGGTTAGGCATTCTAGGCCAATAAAAAAAATCAAATAAACACACATAAACATGTCACCACCCAAAACAAATATAAATATAACACCAAGATTGAATAAGAAATAAAATTTGCACTAAGTATTGTTGTAACGTAATAACGTATTAACGCAAATATAAACACGCAAAGTGAAATGAACAATTTAAACATGCGCGAGATTAAAGTAATAAACGACAGCAAAATAAATACAAAAATAAAAGCCAGAAAACAACAATCAAAACAAAAGAAAAAAATATCCCACTCTGGCTCATACGCCCAAATGTCAATTTAAATGCATTTGATTATGTATAGGTGTAATGGTGATTTTCTTATGAGTGTAATTAATAGTTAACCAATTAAGGTGTTGGCATTATGATTTGGTTTCCAAGGAGTACGCGCAAGCCACCGATTTCTAATAACACTAGATAGCGAACGCCAGCTCGAAAGCCGTAACCATCTTTTCCCGCAGTGCGTACTTATTTCCATAGCGTGGTGTACCAATTTATTCATATATTCCCTGATTTACATAGCGTGGTGTACCAATTTATTCATATATTCAGCATTTGCATAGAACGATGTACCGTTTCCAGGCCAACAGGTTACGGCGCATGCGCGTACGCGGGCGCGTTTCGAATGGATAACCGTAATGAATATTTATAATTTTCAAAACACGGTTACGGTGGCCGCCTATTCTTCAACACGGGCGTACGCTATCTAGTGTTATAAATAGAAATCTGTGGCGCAAGCCGACTTTAATAAACTCGGAGATGAGCAAACGTGCATTCGTTTGCGATTTTAGCGTCGCAAAAATTCAGGAGCGATTTTCCCCTCTGTCTTTACGCGAATTTGTAAAACGTTCGTAAAACGCGTAGAACTCTGATGTTGCTAGGACTTGTCTAAGAAGGCGTAAATAACGCAAGACGCAGCGTCTCTAGTGAAGACGGAGATTTCCCTTTAAAAAATGTCAATTTTCGACAATTTTCAGGAAAACTAATACGGTGACACCATTTTTTTATTTCGGTATTTTCAAGTATTAACTTAGACTTAAACATGTGAAAATCGTCCCATTTAAATCATGATGCCAACACCTCAATAATTAAGTTATTATTTTCGTAATACTTTTAATCTAATTGATTTTCCTCTTAAAGCACACCTATAAAGCCATGGCATTGTTTTGTTGTTCCATTGTTTTGTACGAATGTGGAGTTAGAACAATAACACTCCATTCGTAAATGTACGAATGGAGACTTTAATAAAAACTCTCCATTCGTACATTTACGAATGGAGTGTTCTTGTTCTTACTCTACATTCGTGCAAAATAATGGAGCGACAAAACAATGCCGTGACGTCATAGGTGTGCGTTAAATTTGAATAAATTCGTTTTGCATGGAATAAGATTATATAAAATATTAAATTGCAATTGTCCAATTTGATTGTCTATTCTATGACAAATTTTGAATTTCCAGATACCTTTCCATTCTTTTTCATGATCAGTGTCTGCATCAAAGATATTTTTCCAATGCTTCACACAAAATGGTTCATCTCTGGATTCTATTAACATATTATAGATTTGTTTTGTATTCATTTTTGAAATGTGAATAGACATATCTTTTGTTATCTTAATCATTAATTGATTGTCAGGAATACAGAGATCAACGTTATTATATTTAATTTGAGTCTTCCAATTATATGGCAAGGCTGTCTTTAATTTTTGCAAATTAAACATATTATGTGGGCATTTTACAATATGTGACAACTCCACCAAGTTCATCAATCTATTATTTACAAAACATCACTAAATACACAATACCTGCTTTCTTCCACTTATTAAACATCAGTACCGTTGTTTTCAAATGTGGACCTTAATAGCCCCAAAATCTGGTTGGGAGCCTCCCACACTCAGAGGAAATTTGGTGTGCTTTTTCTTTTAACAAACACCATGCCTTTATGTATTGATAGGAATTTGGGAATTTTGTTTTATTAAAAGTTGTTTCACATCGGTGATGTGACATTCCATTTCAATAATAATCTTTGCCACCAATTAAATAAAAACAATAGTCGATGCTATCTGTTCAAAATTCCTACATTATTCTCATTAAGCAGTCTCGAGATTCCATTTTATTTTCAGGGGGCCCTGATTGATTACTAAAGCTACCATTTTGAGGCCACCATATCCATGTAAACCGGTAATTGTTGTGCTTTCACCTTTTCTTTATTTGAGATCCCACTAAAATTGAAATAACATCTTATTAGCATCTTTAATTACAATTTGGTGTATGTAATGAAGTAGCATTGTATAGTAATTGGGAAATCTAAAGTTTTAATGATAGTGGATTTTTCAAAATATGTAAGTTTTCTTGATTTCCATTCCTTTAAAAGCATTCTTAGTTTATTTACATATTGGACCAGTTTAAGTGTGTGTGCTTCTTCCATGGTTTTACTAAAAATATACTCCCAAACATTTAATGGGTTTGTATGCCCACTATAGTATTCACACTAATCGTTGGGTTTTGCTGGCCAAGCCACCGACCTTTCAGTTTTTTTTTGTTAATCATAACTCCTGAAACTTTACTGAATTTGTTGATTAGAGTTAAAACATTTAAATACAGAAATTTCGTAATGTACAAACATGGTGTCAATCTGTAATTGAACTATTTTGACTTATAATTCGTTTTCATTTCCATTTTATGCTTTATTATTCTGATTGTGTTATATTAGCAGGACCGCATCCACGGCAATAACAAACAACAGTGCTGATAATGGGCAGCCTTGGAGTATTTCCTCTTTTAATTCAAAAAGATTCTGATGAAGTCACCTTAACAGATACACAACTTATAATGTTACGAACAAAAGTGATGAAACCATTTTCTAAATTGCTCCGCTTGCTCTGTTCCATTTGAAATTCAACTTTTCTTTTTTCAAGATAATTTTTCTTAGCGTGTCGAAATGCTTCTGAGTTCGACAAAATAAAATAGCAACATCTTTCTCGTTCTGGTACCAATAATCTATAAACATCTGCTATTATACGAATATTTTGCCCGCTAAAAAGTCCTTAATATAACCTGTTTGTTCAAGATTAATAAGTTTTCCAGCACTTTTTGTAAACGCAAAGATAAACCATAGTACATATTTATAATCTAGTTTAGGAGTGAGATTGGACGCCAATTGTCAAGATTGTTCTTTTCACCCTTTTTATACAGAGAGTTAAAAACCATGTCTTTGAGTATATGAAGTTGACCCTTTTTGAATCCTTCATTTATTGAAGCTATCATTATGTCTTTGATGTATCCCAAAAAGCCTTATAAAATCGGTGTTAACCATCGGAACCCTGGTGTGTATGTTCTTTAGGTTTTTAACAGCTTCTGCTTACATTCTCTGTGGACAATTCAACTTCACATAACAGGAGCATTCAGCTTCAAACTGTGTACATTGAGTTCATCCAAATACTTTCTATTCATGGGTCTAATTGTTTTTGGAAATTATTAACTCTGAATAATAGTTGAACAATTTCTTTTAAGATACCATTTGTATCATTTACTTTTTTGCCATTTTGGTTTTTATTTATGTAATGCACTTGTTATGATATAATTTTTTAGTAAGGACCTAAAATAGTTAGTATTTTTTTCGCCGTTTATCAATTTTATCTTGCTGAGGGATATATATGCACCGTGGGTTCTGAAGAAGACAGTTATCAAGTTTGGGTTTTTATTTGTTGTTGGGGGGGGGGGGGGGGGGATAAGTAAACCCTCCCCGCCTCCTCTCGTCTCTTTTTTGAGGATCAATTCCCCAATCAGTTCAAGTGTTTACAGTGTTTCTTAAATTACTTATTTCTTCCCTTTGTTTGGCTACTTTCTTTTTGCTGTGTTATTGTAAACTCACGTACACATTGATTTTTTTCACACGTGCCATGTTAATTGTTTTGACAAATTGCATTGTCAGATTCCACTGTAGCATCTCGGATAAACCTCTTTTTAATTGATCTTGTTTATAGTTTCCAATCATTAATCAAAACAGAATCAACTTTCCAATAACTTGGACCATGATTCTTTTCAAAAACAGTGTTAATTTCAAAGAAATTGCATTGTGAACTGATGTGATTGCGACGAATATAGCAGAGTACAAATCTTTCTGATGCTAAATAACAACCAATAATCAATTCTTGAAGCATTTTAAAGACACTTGCCTCAAAGTATATTGTTCTTCGGTTGATGTTTCGTTTTTCCGCCATATATCAATAAGATTAAGTTTTTCATTAGCTTATCAAGTTTCTTAATCTATTATATGTGCCTTTCACATTTTAGCGTATCATACTCCTATTTGTGTTACACAATTAAAGTCTCCACCAATTATTTTAGTGTATTTGGCCCTTTTTTCCTTATCCATTATGACATTTCTTGTTAAAAAATTCTCTTTGTGAAGCTATTGTTGGTGCATATATATTTACAAAGTATTAATATCATCGCCGATGGGCATTTACCAAGTTTTTATACCATCAATAGTGATGTGATAGTTTTCAATTCTAAGTATTTAATCTGTTTTAAATAAAATTGTAACACCTCTTGCTGTGATTTGTACCATCTGCATTTAAAGTTTTCACCTTTCCATTCATGTTTTATAATATTTCAAGTTGAAAATTTCATATACAAAACTTCAATTATAAAAAAAATCTGCATTTGATTTTTTAACAACTGAAAGTATTTAGTCTTTTTCTTTATTTCGCAGTCCTCTCACATTAAGTGATATAACGTGAATATGCGGCAAGACAACCATAAACTAAAAGGTGATAACTTTTCCTTGGCCTGGATCTTCCTTTCTTGAGTGATTTGCTTTTGTTTTCTTTTATGCCGTATCCCTGCGGAGATACAACCGACAAGTCTTGTTTCAGTTGTTTTCTTTTCGGAGTCAATCTGTGTGTTGTCCGATCAGACAGCGACCCAGAAAAAGTTATGGTCGACATTATCAGAATGGGTTTTTACATGCAGGTTGCAATTCCAAGGCACAGGGATTTTCAGCGTTATTCGATTGTTCTCGAGGAGCCAATAGTGAACGCTCCTGTGTCGCGATGAGCGTTGTAGTTGTAGATGACCTCTGTCGGCGTCAAGACTGCGGTACGGAGGAACCGATTTCCGTCTCGCCATCGCTTTCGATCGGGGCGGATACAGTTCTCTTCACTCTCTTGGTCATATCTGGTAGTACAGTTATTCCTAGTATGTCCTACCTTGTGGCAAAATTTACACTCACCTTACCTAGGGGACAGGCAAGGTCAACCTGCATGCAATGCTATTAAAAAAATTTATGCATGTTCAAATAGTTTGGATGGATCAAATAAACACACCCAAGGGTGGACACGTAACTAATATGCTGCACGGGGACCTACCACGAGGACGGGGCTTAAAGTTACTTGGGCAAATTGTTTAAACTGCTCTAAATCTAATGTATGTAGCGCAAAGATCCTTAGGTAACCCAGGCAGTAAAAAAATCAATTGGGTCAAATGCGTGTGGTGCTTCTCCACGATATTTGGGAAAATAGGCTAAAGGTCTTTGTTTATTCAAAAAGTTCAATGTTTGTAATACCCAGATTTCTTTGTAAAAAATATTTTTTAGAAATGTTTAATGATTCTGATGCCAAAGATGAAATGCTTTATGGCATTTTGGCTTCATCTTCTTGTTTTTGTTTTACTGGAAGGGGTTCAAATTTACCTGTAGGAACCTCTATGGGGATGGGGACATTAACCCCTCCTATTAAAGGGAACCAACTATTGCCAAAAGAAAGGCATATATTTTGAATCAGTATAATTAAATATTTTTTTGATATTTTTTACAAAGAAATCTTGGTATTACAAATGTTGACCTTTCGTAATAAACAAAATGACCTTTAGCTATTTTCCCAAATATTTGGAAAGGAAGCACCAAACGCATGTGAAATCAATTGACTTTTTTTACTCCTGGTTCCTAAGGATAATTGAGCCATTTATTACATTAGATTTGGAGCCGTTTAAACATTTGACCCCCCATAGTAATTTGACCCCCGCGTAACAACCCCCGTGCAGCTGATTGAAAAAACGTTGTCCACCTAGGAATGTTACTTATGGTTAACATAGAAGCTACCCCAGATAGGACACGTTTTTTATAGCATGACATGTCAGTTTGCAATGGAATGGCATGCGGACTTATGTCAAGGTTGTTAAACATATCTACCTAAGGTTTGCTTTTGTATGTTTTGGAAAAATGGTGACTCTTGGAAAGTCTTTCAAAGAGGTAAGTTTCACACTTTGGTGGACAAGGTCTCCCAACACCCGTTTGTGGACAAGGGGGATCCATGGGACTTGGACTTCATTAACGTTGTTCCCATTGGTATTTTGCAATGGAATTGGTACCACACATGTGGAGTCACAAAACAATAACAAAGTAACCTAGAAATTAGGGGCAAAACCTAGTTTTCGAATTCGGAACAAAGTGAACACAGATTTACACGGCCCCATTTCCCACAAAATATAAATGTGAATTGAAAAAGTTGTGAATATGTGTTCTAGAAGGTCCAATTTACCTATAATAAACCTGAATATTCCAATTTTCCAATATGTTATTTTTGGTAGGTGTCGTTGTCTACCGTCTTACTTTTCCATTAGCTTGTATCAGAGGGTGTTTTGAATCAATCCTACAGTTCATTACAATGTGCCTTTATTGTACTGTACAAAACACATTTCAGCACTTAGAGATAAAAAGTGTTCAAGGAGTTTAAGAACCACGAGACATTTCATGATCATGAAGACCTCGCATCTTGTGGGCTAAAATGAGTGTAAAAGTCATTTTTTTGTGTGTTAAAGGGCCAACTTGGTTGGACTGGTCAGCCACTCAGGCTAACATAAAATCTGTCATCTTGTAATTATCATGATTATTAGTAGTGTCCCTGAAAGACTCATCTCACAGGTTGGTGTATGTACAATGTGTTAGTCATTTGTTAGACAAAGCCATTCAACATATGATCTTTTAGATATACTTTACACAAAATGTACAATTACTCAAACTATGAAGGAGTGCATATTCATAATTCAATAATATAGCAATGTTCAGCTTGCTATTTATAAAAACAAATCATACTTAGTCAATTCATTATAAACCCAACAGTGCAAGTCAATTTTATTTTTGTTTTATTTGGAAAATGTGTATCATTAATTGATATTAGTATCAATCTGCAAAATATATTCATGGAAGATGTATTTAATTTTAGGAAGAAGAATGAAGCTGCCATCACTACAAAAAGAAGAGTTTAATGAGATCAATATTGACAGTAACAAAAATTATAATTACAAAATAATTCATATAAAAACTGTTTTGATATTTGAAATAACCAAAACCAAATATGCTTTAAGGTGCAGGGTTTTCAGATCAAGCATCCATATTGGGCTAGCTTGATATGAAGATAACTCTTATTTTCAAATACCCTTAGTTTTGCCCGATTGGATCAGATTGTGTCACATTTATAGTTGCGAGATAAAAAAAGGTGGTCAAGCAAATAGTTATTTGTACGTTTGAGATGATATAGACCAGTTAACAGCAATGTTTGTAAACATGTTAGGGCCTGGTATCTTGAAATAGGTCGGCCTGACTGTTACACACTGGGTAATTGTATCTGTTAGAGTTTTAATACTATGGGCCATAACGATTCGCAGGAATGGATTCGCAGGCGACAAAAGAAGTGACGTAGGATGTTAACTGGTCTATAGGATTCTATGTATAAAAAACAACAAGTAGGAGTGAATGACCATATTGCCTACTCCACAAAAGAAAAAGGTGTAATTGTTGTACTTTTGCCTTAGATTCTCAAGAAACAAAAGTTGGGAATAGATTCACTTGAGAAGGTAGAAGAGGTATGGATCATAGAATACCTTATCACAATATTACTGAAGATTATGTCAAGTAATTACATGCGCAAAATTCATGTTGACTGATTGACCTGGTAAATGTAGGTGTCTCTAGGTATATTAATTTGTATACAATAAAAAACAATCACACAAAAAGTATTTTGCTCTATCTCCATCCCAATAACTCCATTTTTAAATCTCAGGTCCTTGATTTTTACAAATCCAAATTCACATCTCAGTTCGACTCAGCGAATACTTGTTCTTGGCTGACCAACTGTCGCTTTTCATTCTGCAGAGTTTGTTAAAAACCTTCCTTCCTTTAGATCCTGTTTTGGCCTCCTAGATGGGATGGTCCTAGAGGTCCTTTGTCGCCTGTTTATCCCATCCTTTCACTAGTATTTGTGCAATTTAAAAAAATCCTGTTATCCCAGTGCAATTTTGTTTTTTAATTTTGTATTTTATCAATTTTCTATATTGTAATATATTGTATGTTTCATTTTAACCAGTCATAAAGTGCAATAAATAATTAATAAATAAAACTAAATTGGCCAAAATGTCTGTCTTGACGGGTGGTATAGGTAACAAAACAACCATTTACAACAACAACTACATTCTGAACAACATGTATCAATACAACATTACTTCATTAATGCATAGGTCCAAAACGTCGCTGGTAATATGAGCTGTCCCTGAATGATTTTTTTCTAATTGAACAAAAGTAAAAAATAAATTGTATTTTCTCATGTTTGTAGTTAAATTACGAAACAACATTGTTATTTATCATGCTAATTTAGGTTCAGAAGAACAACTGAACTAATAATACAGTTTTGCTGATGGTTACAAATCATTCATGAGACTCCCTGTAAAACAAACATTTATAATACAGAAAAGAAACAGGTGTCCACAGGTCCCAAATACGTCCAACAAACTTGTATCGTTTTTAACATGTTTCTTCTTTCCCACATTCCGTCGTTCATGTGCTCCTTCCATACATGTATGTGAACCTCGTGATGTTATAGGTCTATCAACATGTTCGTTCCAATCCAAAACCCACAATCTTTGACGGGTTTCATATATTCTGTCGGCATAATGGATGCGCTTGACCAGGTGAATTAAAGCAATATTATTACAACTTTCTATATCCTGTATCACGAGCAAGTGCATAGTCCTTGGCATATTTATACACTGTATGAGAATGTATAAAGTCTGTCAAAAGAGTAATTCCCAATGGCTCTTTCAGTACAATTGAACTTGGAATATATTGTGATCCTTGGCAAGGGGAATCATCTGGACACTGTGTGAATATTTTGCAAGTGAGTTGTACCACTCTTTCTTCACTTCCCTCAGCATTTTCCATTTCTCAGTAAAAGTGAGTTTTTAAACGTGCTCCTTTATCGCCCAATTCTGAACACCATATCTTGGCTTCATTTTTAGCACCAGTCCCAATTTTTTCACTGCAGCTGGGATACCTTTTGTAGCATGGCACCTGTCATTAGAGTTACTAGTGCCATCACGCAACTGTATTTTGTTGTTTATTGTTTGGTTTCGATCATGTGCTTGATCAATCACTTTGATCCCCGCTTGTCAAACTCTTCATGCTCATGTCTTTGAGAGCAAGGATCATTGTTTTTGTGATATGTTGCATATTGACTATCTTGTGGGTGAATTGACCAAGTGGAACATGGTCAGTATGGTAAGAGTTTTTCTTTTTCTGCCAGAGCGTCAGTAATTATGGAAATATCATCTTCCCCTTTCTCCCTTGTTTTTATTAGCTCTTCTTCTTGCTTCTGATATTGACTCCTTTATTAACTGACGGACAACAGGAGAAAATGTCAACATCATGTCAGATCTCTTCTGCTCTCCAATAGTTCCGATTGTCCTTTTAAAATAGTGAAGAAATCTGCATGACTTGCAATACTTTGGCTGAATCGCAATCAACAGATAAGCTAACAAATAGATGGTAATCCGATGTTCACAATAAGCTTTTATATGATATTACCAGTTCTTTCACTAGTGTGTTTTTCTTTTTTTTACATTTGTACCAAATGAGGATGAGGTGTTCTAAAATTTTCCTTGGTCTCAATTGGTCCTATATTTGGAAAAGGCGCTGCAGCTGTTTAGTCGGGTGATCATCGTCAGATTAGGTACCTGATAAGCTTCTAGTTTCACTGGCTGAATTGAAGGCACTAAGTTGGCCTTAGGAATTTAGCTGAAAATTCAAATGAGGATTCATTCATTATATTTTACTGATTCACTATCTCGTCGATGGCCTTGAAAGGCAGAGAATGTCGTCATCCCTATATTGCTGAGTTGTTGGAGTATTCTTCAATTTTTTTTTTTCTGTATCAATTGAATAAATCCTTTGTTTTAGCTTGGATTCCGGGTCACATTGGTATTCAAGGCAATGAAAAGGGTTGATGTATTGGCGACCGAAGCTCTTAAATGAATATAACAAACGATTGTAGATTCCCTTTACAGATTTTAAGGCTTTAGTTAATAGCTCTACAAAATAGGTGGCAATGCTGTGGGATTCTTTCCTATAAAATGAATGCTTTTCAACCAACTGTTTGGAGCTGTTTTGGTAGTTCAGGTTTGATTGGCCGAAGTGACGAGATTGTATTAGCAACGATGTAAAAATTGGTCAACTTATATGACCCATAGTCATTTGCTTAGAGGTGAGCCAGCCCCTTGTATCCTTTTGATTGTGCTCTTTCTGTGAACTGTATCTTGAGTGCGTTGATTATGCGCTTATTCGTAGAAAATATTATATGTCCCAGATTTGAAAACATTATTCAAGATTTAGTGCTCTTCAAGTTATAAATTTCCTGAAGGAGGCCGATTGTATAAAATTTTTTAAAGTTTTAAAAAAGGTTGTGATTGTTATTTATTGTGATGTATGTCCTTAAGGTTTGATGTTTTTAACCGTAATATAATGATAAAACGTAATTACACGATATAACACAATTGTGTTGAGTGGTCGTTAAATTTTAATACTCACCTCACTCACTCATTGCCTATACTGTTTACACATGAATATTCATCAGTCGTTATTTTTACTCTGCGAAAAAAAAGTTTCCAGTACCCACTTTCGAAAAAAAAATAACGGTCTGGTGATAGGCCTAGGTTTCCAAGAAAAAAGGGCGAAACCTACTAGTATATATATTGTGTGAAACTAATGGTCAGTCGTCCATAGCATTGATATCATACCAGTATTCATTGTGCGCAAAGGCAAAACATGGCCGGTATGCAGCTGATATCAGGAACTTCGGGAACCTATACCTCGACCAAGAGTGCTACATGAGATCATACCAAGCATTTGTAAATGCATTGGGCGACAGCCAGCATAAAATACAGTGGATGGAGAGTATCTTTCCCGATGCGGTGGTGAACAAACTACGGGTAAATGTACAAGATGGTGAGGAATTGAAAACTCTGGGCTCAGGTATGTTACTCATCATTAAAAGATAAAACAAAAGTTATTTTCACAGAGAAGCGAATTTGACGCTCAGTTTTATGTGCTCAACTGTGGCGTTCTGTATTTGATGCGAGTTTGAACAAATAGCCCAGGAGGTAGCAGAAATTTGTAACACCTCTCGAGTACAAAAGGTTTGAGTGATTAAATATGTAGACAGTCTGGCAGGGACCCCTGAAACGTGATTCTTAAGGGTAGTGTTAACCCAAGTGCTTTTGTTTTTACACGAATTTCTGATTTTTGCACCATTTTAAACATCAACCTGTGTTCTATCGTTACCAACAATGGTTATCCACTGCAGACAATCCTGAGCTGTATTTTTTACCGATTTAAAACAGCTATTTGACCATTTAAAGTCACAAAAATCACATGGTCTTAACGGCGGGAATTTAAGCACATTTCACGCCGTCAGGCGTAAGGCGCAGCATCGCGTCGCGCGGTGAATATTTGCTGCGTAATGAAGCGTGCGCGTGCTTTAATGTACTTTTGCGCGAACGCATCTTGAAAAAACGAAAAACAATATTTGAAAATGTAAACAAAGCGATAATTTAGACCAGATGAAATTTCAATTTCTTATGATTGGAGAAGTTGGAGACAAAAGATGTTTGATTCAATAGTGCATAAAGATGTATTTCATCACTTACACAACATACTCAATTTTGAAGTTCAAAGATAAAGTTATTGAGAAAGAGACAGCTTGAAATGGCGTGAAAAGTCACTTTTTTACTAAAACACGGATTTTCTCAATGTTCAATTTTCGCAAAATTGGCAAATTTTCAGACAAGATAACTCCAAAAATACTGAAGTAAAAGGTAAGGTTTAACTTTCCTACGATAGCAATCGGTCTGCTCTAGGGACGGTTTTCTCAATTTTTCGATTTTTAACTAAAGATATTCTCCAATATATACTCAAATTTTGGAAAAGAAAGGTAAAAATCACATTTTTTTTGACATTTTTCCTTATATTTCGAAAAGTAAGCTCTATTTTAAAAAAAATGAAAAAACAGTCCCTAGACAAATTTGTCTTGTTTCTAACAAATAATATAAGAAATCATGAAAATTCAAAATTGTTTTTGTTATGCTGTCTGAAAATTTTGGGGTAAAATCATGTTTTTTTAGTATTTTTCTCAAAATACGGAAAGTTTTACATTAATCTGATGCCATCATCAGGTTCATCGTTCAATTTTCTTTCTAGAAATGTATACTTTTACATAAATAATCAAATATTTGCAAGTTACAAACCAAAATAGATACTCGGAAACTCAAGGTTAACACTGCCCTTAAGTGCTGTAATACCTTTTCTGAATCCTTGTGGTTAGACAAATAGCATGGTATAATTTTCAACATCATTGGATCAATTTAAAAATTTGACCCCTGGACAAACTTTTTTTTTCTTGGCCCCCTCTCCTTAAGGCACCATTAGCTGCACTTTAGAATCATGTTTCTTGGGTCCCTGTCAGTCTGTCAACATATTTAATCACTCAAAACTTTTGTACTTGAGATGTTTTTACAAATATGTCCTGGCTAGCCTCTCCCCTGGGGGTTTAAAATGCCTAATGCAATAAAACAAACTTTCAACATGTAATGAATGCAATGATATGTGGTACACTCTAAACCAATGTTTAGGCTTTCTACGTTCAACGCGTATAAACACCAAAATGGTAAATACCTTAACACCAAATTAACACTTTAAGGCTGACTCAGAGATTTTGTATTAATTAAAAATAGTCAGGAACAACGAAAGATTGTCACCTAAAATGCTCAATTCCAAATTTTCAGATGAATTGGATTTTTCGTTTTGATGCAGTAAATATTTATGTGCAGTATAACAGGATCCGGAATTTTATAAAGTTGTGATTTTCTACATGAAGGACTTCGATTTGAACTTAGCTATTTCACACAGTGATTAGTATATGGGCAAGCATTATATACATGCAAAAAATACGAATTGTTTGAAAATTGAGGGCGCCCTCCTCGGGAAATCTCTGAGTTAGCCTTTAAGTGTCCGGGGTGTTCTATGGACCGTCCTTTTTTCGCGATATTTGATTTAGAGATGAATTTTATTATTCGTAATTTTGGTCATTGTAATTTAAATGCGTTTTCTTTTTTCAAATAAGTAAATAAATAAATCATAAAATTAAAAAATATAAAATAAATTTAAAAATAATCTGCTTGCCATTAATGAATTCGGGGACCCATGGATCCTCTTTTGGACACGAAGTCGGCTACCTATCTATAATATATTGAATATCTAAGACCATGGCCATATACATGTTTTAATTGAGAATTTAGTAGGAACTTTACCTCCTAAATATGCACCTCCGATATAGGACCTGATATTTTTGCGCAACATATTTCTTAAGTCTCAGGAACACAATTAAATGTAACCACATTGACACATATCCATATGAAGAAAAGGTTTGGGGAGGAACAAGAAGGCGTATAAAGAGCCGGGGGCACCCCAATTTTGGACGTGACGCGTATGTACGGCTGTTAAGATCCTCATTTTCACAGCGTTGTCACCCAAGACCATTTTTTTAATTCCACCCACAAAACCAACCCCTATTTTGGGGAAATTTAGAAAATTTTTCACCAAATACCTCTACTTTTAAAAAATCTCACCCAAAGAACCTCATTTTTTGTAAAACCTCATTTGTTTGGGTTAATTTGCGCTTGTCGCTCACCAGAGACCACCCCTATTTTTTTTAAATCCCTGTCACCGAATAATAATCATACTTGTCACTTAAAAGTGCTACAACAAAGTATCAAGCGCTGGGTTTGGAATGCTAGCCCTCCCCGTATTAAGAGCCACTGGCACATTTGAAGATAGTGCGATCCCGCAGATTTTTCAAAATTGATATATTTGTATGTTTGTAAAGCTTTTCTATACATTAGCCCTCTCCTGAATGAGTAAGACCCAAATCCAGCTCCTTAATGGGTAAACATAACGATTTTAATAATTTAATGGTCGCCGGCGAGGCAAAATTCAGCAGACGACGGAAATGGCGTTTAACACAAGAAAAAACGCACCGTAATTCAATGTTTTTTTCCCCACGGCATGTACTCTCTGTGACCGGTCTGTGACCTTGGTGGTTTTTAATATCAATGAGTAACGAGGCTATGTATCCCATGTTAATTAAACATTTGTTGATTAAATTAATGGAAAACTTAAACGTTAGCCTACAATTACCTGATGTCTTTAAACTCTTACTAACGTCCCTATATGTTTTTTGATTATGGTGTATTTTTTAATTGTAAATATATCTCTATTCTCCAATGGCCTAGTACTATCTTTGGAGCAAATTAAGAAATTTTCATATTTGTACAAATGTGCCAGTGCAAAACCTTAAAATCTTTGAGTGACACCCAGAAACAAACTCGGTTTTCGCAACACTATCACCTAATATTTTGCGACGAAAACGATTTCATAAGCACTCAAGAACCATACGTCCACATCAGCTGTACCCTCATGCAAATAGTCATTCGAAAGAAAGGTATTTGACAAACAAGGAGCGTTGCAGAACTCAAACATGAAATCCTTGCGACATGTTGAATGGAACCTACCAACAAAATCTATTTCGCAAAATATCACATCCTGTACACTCAAAAAATGATTACTGTGACTCAAAATATTTAATCGTAAAAACTCAATTTAATGATTTTATAATACTCAAAAGAGGTAACTAATAAAGGATTAAAATTGTCGCAAATACCCTGAACTTATTTCATTTGAGAAATGTTAACAACACATTTGTACAAAACAATTAGTAAAACTATTCATTTACACTTTGTTTGTTGAAGTCGTTATTCTTGGTACTTTTAAGTCTGGTAAACCAGACACAAACCAGTTAATAATTCAAAGGTACAACATCAGGACAATTTGCAAAACCAAAAGGATACAAACCTACTGTAATTTAGTATCTTATTTTCATTTCAAATCTTTGATATATAGTTCAAAAACCTCTTGTAGTAGTCCCTTGGTGTTTGTATGATATTTGTTCATTTTAATTCGCAATATATTAATTGGAAAGAAAAATGATATATATAAATTAAAGCGGCACTGGCACATTTTCACAAAATATGAAATTTATTCAATTTGATCTAAAATGATAGTTTATGCCATTGGAAGAACAGAGATATATTTTACACATAAAAATAACATACCCCAAACAGATAGGGACATGATATGAGGATAAAGAAGCATCCAGGTAATTTGTAGGCGAACTTTAAAGTTTTCCATAATTTTTTAATCAACAAATGTGATATTACATGAATATTTTGACTCGTTCTCACTGATATTAAAACCACAAAGGTGATAGACGATCAAACAGTGCATGTGCATAGGTGGGAAAACTGCTTCATACGGCGTGGCGTTTCGGTGTTGTTTAAAAGTAATTTTAGTCGTATGCGAATGTAAACGTCGCCGGCGACGTTAAATTATAAAATCGTTGCTGTTATCCATAAGGAAGCTGATTGGTCTTAATCATTTCGGGTGAGGCTTTCTTTTGTATATAAAAAGCCCTTACAACCATGCAAAATATTGATTTTGGAAAAATCTTGAGGGGCACTATTTTTCAAATGTCCCAGTTGTCTCTTTAAATGTTCTTATATATTCCCTTCTGCAAGTTGGACTGATGGGTTAAAACGATTTGAAAATCCGACACGATTTTTTACTTCTAAAGAGAAGACGAGACGGTTGTTCTAAGCAAACTTTTAACGCGATATCCCCGCCATTACAAATTATGTAGGTCGAACCAGCTGACAGTTCAAATGAACAAAGTACCAAAGATTATGTAAGGAATGAAGCGGATGAACTTGAAGAGTTACTTCAAATGGCGAAAGCAGGGGATAGAACAATTCTGCAAAAGTTTCGTAAAGGAGAGGAGAGACGCAAAAATTTCATTTTAATCAGTGCAGACATGTTCTCTATTATCTTCAAGATTGGGGATTATTTAAGATGGTCGTGTTAGTGAACTCGAAGATGGAGGAATAACTCCTTTATTTTCCATCATTTAGGTAATGAGCTCCACGGTTATCTTACACACCTTTACGGAAAAATCGCTGAAATGCTTCATTTTCAGTTGGAGTGGTTTCATGTTTGTAATGACATCCACAGTTAAAAAAAGGAATAGTTTGGAAAATGTACGAACAGTATAGTTACCAAGTTACCACCAACATAATTAACACCATCAATTGGGGGTAGATTGATGGTGGGGTCGTAATGATGTAACTTGGTTAGTACACATTGCAGATAAACTATACATTATTTTAATTTTGATACATTACAAAAATAGGAGACCATTGCACCTGAAAATCGAAGCGTCTTGTTTTGATATTAACTCATGTGGAAGCTACATTTAACCTTTGCCTAAATAATGGTTTCGGCTTATAACTCAAAAGAAAGTCAGCGATAGCACAAACTCTACAACTTGTGCTCTTACGACCATACCAACAATTTGATAGTGCATTTCAAACAAAATTGGACCACTTTGCAGTTTGACCCATGTATAACTTTTGTGACCCCAATCTCGCTTAAGCTCTATACCCTTCCGAATGGCCATCAGCATTTTCGTTGTGTTATGTATGGGGTTTTAGCCCTGGTCTAAATGCCTCTTTGTACCCCCCCCCCCCCCCCGGATACCGACCAACACACCTGACTCACCCACCCCACGAGATAGCGATCATCAGGCAAATGATTGTAAAAGAGCTCATTTTATTCTAAGCACGTTTGTTTGCTTGTTTGCCATGCGACATCAGGACTTATCCAATTCAGTCCTTTATTTAAACCCGTAAAAAAATCTTTGTTCAGAGTATTTATAGTTTCTCATCTAGGCATTAGATTACATTGCCCTGCTGTTCTCCTGTGGTGTTTGATTTCTCAAGATTTCCCAGTGTATTTGTATTCCTTGTTATTCTTTTTCAGTCCCATACATATTTCGAGAATTCAGTTCTTTATCGTATTTGGCATGCTTAATGATTGGTTTTTTGTAAGTTCTTGAAAGTTGCCCCTGCTATCCCTATGTAGGCTGGAGTTCGTACTCATGGTTTACGGTGCTTAAAAAACTATTTCAGTGGAAAACATTTTACCCCGCAGGGGCAGGCAATTTCCCTATTCCTACGTTGCATTTTTTTGGTGTAAATGTTTGCCTTTTTTAGTACGAGTTATGGGCTTTTACGACGGTTCTCACGTTTGGAATACAGCAGTAACTAACCTTACCGTATTTGTGTTAAATACTGTGGGTTCTATACTTCCATGGGAAGCGTTGATTATTAGCGGAGGAATTTTCCCCATATGTCTGTCTTTACACTTTTACTGTCTGGAGAATTGAAACCAGATACCTTTCCTGTTCTGATTCTTTTTCTCTCTTGGTTTGGATTGATTGTTGGTGGCATGTGGTGGACATATTGGAGTTTTTCTTTATATCCACATGCATTCAAACGCGTCATTATATTGATGCGGACGCGTCACAAAAAACGCTCTGGTTGGAAGAAAGTGTTGATATTCTAGTTTGCGATGCATTCAGGTAGTATGCTTTATTATTGATTGGGGGTGGTTAGAATTTAGATGATATATATCGGCTGGTCATTCATTTGGCCTCTGTATGGTTTGTGTATGCCTGTGTTAGGTTGAGATTAGTTCAGGTAATGGACCGTATCAATAGGGCAGCCCTGTTGGTGGACAAGATCGATGCATTCCAGTACTACAAAAAATTCACCTGTCAATGATCCCGTGCAATCGCTAAACATGGATCGAGATCGATTGACAGCTGAAAGTATTGTAGTCCTGGATTGTAAGCATCTTGTACACAACATTGTATGGTGGCTGACGTCATATTGAATACGGTTTATTACTGAATTTTAGGTTGAGTTGTACTGTTATTTGGCAAGTCCAAAATGATCACCAATTGCGTAACGATCTTATGTCTGCTTTGCACCGAACAATTTTGGATAAGGCCAAGCCGTCGTCACGGGTATAGTCCAAGCTTGTAGCATTGATTTTTTGCTCGAGTGTGTGAAGTATGGAAACAGGCCCACAAGAATCAACTATAAAAGCGTTGCAATAAAACACATCAGAGTGCGTGGTTATCTTACCAGGCGTATGATTATGGGAAATTGTAAACGCTGAAAAAATTTAAGATTCCGGTGTGAAAGCAGATATAGTCCGGCGGGAGCCACAGTCCGGGGTCTCCAGAGCGATACGGAATAAAGAGTTGAACTATGTTGCTTGAAGAGTCAACGGAATCGATTGCCCGATTGTTCACCATTGTTCCCGGACTATGAGAACGCGGACTATAACAATTCTACACCGGCACAATAAAGGTTAGAGCAAAAAAAAAAAAAAAAACAAAAAAAAAAAAAAAACAAAACAAAACAAACAAAAAAACCAGAAATTTTAGTTTGATGCGTTATAATTACGATTTGGATGGGAAGGGTTGCAGTTAGAGTTACGATTGGATTAATCCTAGTCCAAACCAAAGGGTTTTTATAATACATCACGACCAAGGGGGTTCCCACCCTCCCTGATTTTGTCGTAATTAAGGGACTGTTATATAGCTCCATTTTTCTGATTAAACTTTTAAAAAATTTTTTCTCAATTTATTTGAGGAAAAGATTTCTCACGGGGAAAGCACTTTGTTTACTATAAAGGAGAGAGAAAAGGGGATGCCCAAGAGTTGTTTTGCTAATGTGCACTGTTTAGATTGCCACAAATAGGGGGAAATGGGGACTTCACCCAAGGGGATGCTAAAACTTAGAGATTGTTTATGCTTAAAAGATCAAAAAACATTTGAAGATCTGGGAATTCCCCCAAAAGTTATATATATGAAGTGAAATTGGGTGATGATTGCGATTGGTCGCTAGTGGTTAGATTATGTTATGCAAAAGAATGATGTAATGATTATTGTTAGAAAGGAATCTATCTGTGAGTAATTAAATACTACCACGGAAGGACTCTCTCCTTGCCAGCATCCACTTACTAACAAGTAACTAGAGTAGCTAGTGGTATCTACATAATGGTAGATTTGAGCTCCACACAGTTCCAGGATGTAGTAATTTTAATTCCATGTGAGCAGAGTGCTTTAATTATTTCTACTGTTCGTCTTTGAACCGAAAGTGCTGGGAATCAAAATAGGGATCCAAATTTGTGGACAGATAGACAATGGGTGATTATCTTGGACTGATAGACTGTGGATTATTATTAGCGCGTCGAGGTGCTTAATTTAACCTTGTCGTCTTGACTGCCGGGACCCGATTTACCTTTCAGGACTGAGAAGAGTCCCTTGAATATAATACATGAGGAGTTTTGTATTGAACTTGTATCGCATTGCCATTTGGAAGTCTTCGCTGTGAGGACATTCATCGTTGAAACTGTACGCTTCTTGTGGACATTATGGACTTCTTGAGGACAATAAGTAACAGTTATATCAATTGTGTGTAATTGGTGTATTTTGATTTAATGTACTTTTTTTTTGGACATCCAAATTCTTGAAACCAAATCGAGTAAAGATCATTACAACTGTTATATATTAATAATTTAGATCATATTTTGTCACAAGGCTCATTTAATTTGTGTGTGAAAGGTATTTCTGACTTAGACGTCTACGAGACTTCATAACAGAATCATACATCTTGTTTGGTATCAGTGTGTAGCTACATATGTCCTTTCTTCAAATAAAGTACAAACATATCAAGGTTTAACAATATGACGTCATAGTGACGTCATAAGTGAGAGCTTATTTATAACGTTATAGCAAATCTCCAAAATCAAGGGTTTTCGATCATTTTCGCCATTCATGCAAGGAAAATTGGTATTTATTTGGCAAGATGGGGTTATCACCCTCCCCACCCCCACCCCCTTAGTCGGACCAGGTTAAGTTGAAGGTCGATGATTGGAGAACCCTGCCCACAAAATTAATAAAGAGTCACACTTAAAGGCTCATATTCTCAAAAGACTCTAACTTTAAACATGGATTTAACCATGGTTAGTCTTACATGAGTGGACCTTTTTTCTTTCAACATATCTGAAAGTTGATAATAACGGATGAGAAAAATCCTCATGGATGGGCCGGAATGGCCCATTCCATGAGGAATTTTCTCACCCGTTACAGCAAACCTATAGAGTAATGTTGAAAGGGAAAAAGTACACTCATGTAGGACTACGTTCATGAAAGTTCA
This sequence comes from Ophioderma brevispina, assembly GCA_023653785.1. Taxonomy (NCBI): domain Eukaryota; kingdom Metazoa; phylum Echinodermata; class Ophiuroidea; order Amphilepidida; family Ophiodermatidae; genus Ophioderma; species Ophioderma brevispina. The sequence goes on from JAMKCH010003131.1 coordinate 23,499, forward strand.
TCTGTGTTGGTAAAATCCATATAGGTGAGTTAAACTTTTGTTCCAAACACAAAAAATAGATTCCTACCATCTGAAAATTCCGAGGTAGGAATCTATTTTTTGTGTTTGGAACAAAAGTTTAACTCACCTATATTCATGTAGGACTAACTCTGGTTTAAAACCCAGGTCTAAAGTTAAGTTCCCTTTGAGAATACCAGCCAAAGGGATTAGCAGCGATAATGCGAGAAAATCGAAAACTATGGCAATGCATTTTTTTCAAACCTTATTTAAAGGATACGTGTGTACCATTTCATATAAGTGCATTAATGTAGAAAAAACACTATATAGTGAAAAAATGAGTATTTGAGGAAATATGTTATACTGTCTCTCGTAAATAGAAATGCAGCGATGGCGTCTCAAAGTCTACACTAAACATGTGAATGTGGTTTACACCAGTGCAGAATACACCATAGAACTATAACAAGAAGAAATGAATCGCGTGTATAAAGGAATAGCCCAAGTCCGTAACCGATTTCTCTCACACTCAGCTCGCCGTGGTTGTTGTTGCGTAAGCACTCTCGTCACTTTTTTTTTACGCAAGTACCGCAAGCATTAAAAATATGTGCGTCACGCGGTACGTTATCAGTGTTGCATTTCCCCGTGTTCCATTTCTGATCGGCCGTTTTTCGCAATAAATTATGCGAAACAATTCGATTGAGAAACCCGCCCCTCTAAAAAGATCCTGAATCCTAAGCACAAAAAGTGCGATGAACACTGTTAATTGTGGCTAAGAAAAAAGAGATATTTGAGTCAGCATGTGGCATCAGTTGTTTGTTGTTGTTTTCACTCGCCTAAATACGACGAAGTAAATAACTCGCGTGTCTCATCAAATATGCCATAAGGACTTCCAAAAAGGACGATGCTAAAACAAAATTGGTGGTGCCCCAAAAACTAGGACAATGAAGTGCGTATGCTCAGTCATTATAATACTTTTGGGACCTCGCTGTTGGTTACGCCTTTGTGGAGAATCCGTTGTCGATATTATATATATCGTTGGATAAACACAGATAAATAGGTTGTGTTTGATGTCAAACTGTAAAGGTCATGGTGCCCAAAATCTTGCTTAAATCTGGGATATTCACAGGGCAATTTTTTTTTTATTTCAAGTCGAAATTTTAATACGCACGTACGAAATAGCAGAATCAAGATGAAAAGGTATGCCTTGCCCTTTAATACACGGATTTTGTTAGCACATCACTGCAGTACTATCCAAATTGATGATTGATGGATGTTGAGAGTTTTTCGATGTTTCGGATAAGCAATCGCTGCTTATCCCATAAGGACAATATTAATTACAATCTTCTAAATATTTTTCTCTTTAAGACGGAACGCAGCACTGGCTTAAATTGTGGAGCGTTCATTCCCATAGACTCGCAGGGTATACAAATGTTCACTCGGACACGTTAGTGACGTACTTGTAAAGGAGAAAATGGCGTTCACACAAAACTACAGGCAGAGGCTTTCACCATTATCGACTGCGTCAAAGAAGGGAATCAAATGAGCGGAAACACGAACTTGTATTTGATTTTATGATGCAAAACGCCAGGTTTTTTATGAGACCATAAGCACGGAGCTACGCAAGAATTCCAGGAACACTTATCTCCGTGGTCGGTGTGTTCTCATCAAACAGACGGAAGGATGGTGTACAACTGCGAAATTGAGATATTAGTCGTCATAAGTAGATATAATAAGAAATGTCTTAATCTTTTGTATAGGATTGTCTAATGTCGACCTACTTAGTTTAAGTTTTACTAATTATCAATGGGGGCTGTCTACGGGGTTTTACACCACTCACCTGGCTGCCGTAGGAGAAAATCTTGGGTGGACTACCCTTTTTTGCATGGCATCTGTAAAAAAAAAGCTTTAAAATGTCTGAAAACGGCACGAGTTATTATTAAGAAAGTGATGGAATTTCATGATTTTGATATGGTAGACTGGTATGTTTTCTCAAATTAATGTGCATTTGCACATGATAGTGAGGGGCAAATTACTCATCCATTTATCGAGCAATTTCACACGATTGCCATTACTAGCTTAGCGACAACTAAAGAGAATCTTGTGTTGCCGGCGGTGCCTCGAAATCGGTACCGCTAAAAGAAATAGTAGTTTTGTGTACCGTGTACTCAGTGGCTTCTCTATGGGAGAATGCATTATAAGATTTTTGTTCAATAGCTTTGTAAAATGCAAGTTATCCTTGTGAGTCGATTGGTATTTATTTTATGCATGTTTGGTGGGTGATAATGAAAGCAACCGACGATTAAAATATGAAATTTTTTTTTCAGTTACAAGAAGACACAGATGGAAGTCGGGTAGAAGGACGCACACCACCAAATAATCCTTTTTCTTTTTCCACCACCTATGAAAAACAAGTTAAAATGGTCTATGTGCGTTGTCATGGTTCTGTCTTGGCGGAAGAGGGGTAGTTGTGACGAAGCGAAAAGGATTAGGCAGAGAGTTATAGTAATAACAGTGCAATACGTACAAAACAAAGCCACAAAACACAGACAGTTCAAAAGCCACAATTCTCGCGGCAAATAGACGCCGCATTCCCACCAGACATTCCATGATACAAACTTCATATGATACTGTGCAAAGAAACGGCCAATAAACACATAGGCTAAGTAGGCCCCTATTCCCACCTTTCCTGATCAAAGGTACCCGGCCGCGCGTATTTAGTCACCTAAAATAAATGGGAAAGGAATTGTGGCGGACAGTATTTGTTTATGTTTTTCAGCTCCTACGTACGCGTACGATCGAAGCCAAAGCAGAATATTATCGAGAGCCCTATAACCAATAACACTACGTGCACGGTCGGTTTTACAGGAAAAACTACCACCGTTTGATGGTTACCAAATACTACTACTTTTTGATATCGATTATTGGTAATATACAAAATACTACCAAATTTCGATATTGAAAAATAGTAACATTTCACAAAAGAGTGACGTTCACTTCAAGCGAGCGAATGTCCACTCTTTAAAGAGTAAAATGGAGGACAACACATTTCAGAGCAGTGTTCACTCTCACTCTTTTTCACTCTTTTTGTAGTGCCCCAACACATGCAACTATTTTTGAGTGGTTCACACTCCTTTTCGAGTGGTTCACACTCCTTCTCGAGTGAATCAAGATTCACTCGCCCTTTCACTCCTTTTACATTTAGAGAGTAGGACTTGCAAAAATAGCATTCCAGACGTTCACCCCCCTTCGGGAGACTGATAGTAAAGTCTTTGTGTGAACACTTACTGTTAATTTTTGTTCCTAGACACTCAATTCTTTGTCGTTTCGTCAATGTTCTTTTGAACGAATCGAATGTGTTGACGAGTGGACCTGGTTTGTGTGTTTTATTTGGAATCTCGGGTGACTGCGCGCGATATTATATAGAACACCACTCGTTTTGGCCTGTTAATTTGTCATTAAATATTTGGCCATTTTGGGTGGCTGGGGGTTGTGACAATTAGCAACCCTGGGTCACTACTCACTAGTCACCCTGATGAATTCATGAGACTTGTACGGAATACACTGCATAATTCTGCAGTTTATTCCGTACAAGCTGATGAATTCATCAGGGTCACTAGTGACCCAGGGTCGCTAATTGTCACAACCCGGTGGCTGGGCATTTCTGTATGTAATATAGAGCCACGTCTAATCCTGGTCCTCGTCAACACTATTAAATTTATTGTTGTGATTTTCGAATGATGTGCAAATGTTAGGGTTGTGACAATTAGCTACCCTGGGTCACTAGTGACCCTGATGAATTCATCATACTTGGACGGAATACAACAGCATAATGCAGTTTCATTCCGTACAAGCTGATGAATTAATCTTAAATCCGGGTCACTAGTGACCCAGGGTCGCAAGTGTCACACCCAATATGTATATGTGGCCACCTAATTTGCATGGTAGGAATGAAAATAGTTCTAGGTTTTAGTCGTGAATGTGTCATGGTTTAGAAGTTGTTAGAAGTATTTTTTGGGAAAAATAAGGTAGTTTTATGACATAAGCCTTGATCGATGAGCTTCCTTGTATGTGTGTTAAAGTTAATGTGAGATTGACCATGTAGTGTTTGTACTTGTATTGTTGGTTTGTGTATTTGTAATTATATTGGGTTGTACATTTTGTGACCCACTTTTTTTTTTATGCCTCCCAGTTGAATTCAGAGCCTTGCCGGAATAAAGTACAGTATTCCCTGCCCTTTATTCCGTCAAGCTGTGAATCAACTGGAGCTAGCAAAGTGGGTGCATAATGACTACCAACCCATTATTGGTTGGGAACGTTCCAAATTTATGTGTAAGATATTTGTTCCTTTTCTGCAAAGTCATGTGGCTCTATCGCCATCGGCTAGATAATTTAGAATGCCGATGGATCTAGCAGACTGGTTGCTGGCGGGGAGTGTTACAAATAAAGTGAAGGTCCAATCAAGAATGCAATATTGCTAATTGGAGTTGTCTTATTTTACAAAACTAATTGGTCTTTTTAAACTTATAATGTAGTAAACTGTGCTTGCAACTGTATATTATTAAGCATTGCTGGAGTGGTGTGGGACACTTTCAATTTTTGTATTACGTGCCCAAAAAGTTAACCGCTCGGTCTGTGACAATTAGGTTGCCTCTTGTGAGAGGTTTAAATGTGAATGAAACATGCTCAAAGTTGCCATTTCCCATGACTACTGTGTATAGGAATTCGTGGTGTGAACTACGGTGACGACACAAGTCATAGGGCGCCATTTTGCGGTGGTGATTCCAGTGGAGGATTCACGAGTACCCGTGTCAGCAGCTGCCTGACAGACAGAAACCACCCTAGAACTATTGCATCGGTGCCCCAAATTGTAAAAAGAAGGGGGAACAATAACGGACAGTATTTGTTGCCCCCAAGATTGATAGGGGGTATCATTTCAACCATACACTGGGGATAACACCACTTTTCTACCAAACTCGATGGACCAAGGGGTGATATGTTTCGCGAAGTTAAAATCGCTTACATCAAAACCCTCGTGTTATCAATTAGAAACTGTCCACAAACACTGTAACCGGGTGGGGGTGGTGAAAATATTTACCCTTCCAAAGGGTGGGGTTATGGCCATGAAAAAAATCACCCGTATTTTTCTCGTTGAAAAGGGTTCTATATGATTTTCTGTGGTGGGTTATATCTTTTTTCACGGAGATAAAAGGGGCTCTGCTTTTTTGAGATCCAAAATGTGTGTGTGTGTCTTGTGGTGGGGGGGGGGGGGGCCCTGAAAATTCTGATTGTTTTCATCACGCCTTTACAAGTGTTGTAAACGAACATAAACAATTTGTACTCGTTTCCTTGATGGTACATAATAACTACATTTCATATAGGTTTTCCGATAGGCTATAGCAGCGTGAGCATCAGGATCAAAACTATGCATCAAATGAACCATTTTTACTTTTTGAAGACCAGGTTTAAAATTTCTTAACTTTTTTTGGGGGGGGGGGGCAAACAACTCAGAGACACCCCTAAGTCACATTAGTGAACTTTCGATTTTGACGACGGAGGGTTCTGCGACTGTTGAATTGACGCGTCTGTTATCTGCGCAGTGCGATCAGGTTATCTGAGCAAGCGCAGATTACTCGACCGTTGACCGTCGCAGAACGGTCCGTCGTCCAAATCGAAAAACAAACTAAAGATGGCGCTTTGCGGACGATAGGGGCCCCTACCTTGAGCTGCTGACAAGGCCCTCTTATAAGGCACATTCAGTAAGTTATATACCCTCAAAATTTTGATTAAAATATTATTTTCTCAATTTATTTGAGAAAATTTCTCACGGGGAAAAGGACTTTGTTTAATATAAGAGAGAAAAGGGGCATACCCCTAGTTTGTTTTGCAGGTTCACCTGTTGGATTGCACAATAGGGAAGTGGGGAATTCCCCAAGATGTAAATTAGACAACTGATTCAACGTGTAGCTTTAAGATCAAAAAAATTGAGGGATAGGTAATTCACCCAGAGAGTATAGATGTGAAGTGATGTATTAGATGAATTATGTAATTTTTGTGAAACTGATTGATGGTGCTAGGTCATGTTTATGCATGCATGATAGGTAATGATTATGTTTAGAAAGGTGGAATTAGCTGTGAGAAGTTAATAGTACTTTTGAACGGCGATTCTACGACTCTAGTCGCCGTTAGTTCTCAAAGGATTAAGGTTCATTTTTAAAGTGAAGAAAATAATACCGAAGCTGTGAATTTCAAGCATTTGCTAGCAGGACATGCACATTAATGAAGATTTCTAACAGTGTAAATAGTGATGCAAAGGTTCTAAAGGGGGGTTTTGGGTTGTCATGTATGCCGATGGGACGCAACTTTTTTCAGGTCGGGATTGCGGCCCCGATTTTCGAACTTGGGTCCTGTATTTAAAAGTAGGAGTTGACATTTAGATGAATTTTCATTCTTTCAAACTTAAATTTGGCTAAAATTTAGCTTCCGAGGCAAAGGTTTAACAAAATGGGGACCTTAGACTGAATTATGCGTCAACTGGGGGTCTTAGGAATTGCTGGGGAGTCACGCAATTGGGTCTTAAGGTCATACTGCCCTTTGTCAGTTCTCCCGGGCTTGTATGTTAAAATCAGGTGCAGGTGTTTAAGTCTTTGAATACCAGTTAGCGAACCAAATTCCGTTTTTTAAAGAGGCGTAAGAGAATTTCTGATGTAGAGTTAGATTTGAACTTGATTATGTAGAAAAAAATGCAACCGAGAATGTTTTAGAGGCTTAAAAATTTAAAAGACCAATAAAAAAAAACCATGCTTGAATAGGCTAGCCTGCACGATAGAACAATCTTCCCAATGACATCAACATGAAAAAAATCACTTGGCAAACAATAATGCAGAAACCCCACATGTGGGTGCATTCTTCTGGAGATACCTTTGTATCCCCTTAAAGCGCCTTGTGCAGGCCGGACAGATCATTAACCCCTGTAGAACCCACATTTTTAAAATTAAGAATATCATAAAGCATACGCAAATTGTATCGTAAAAGTTCGATGTCTTGTGCATAGCATTACATTTTATGCCGGGAAAGATACAAAATTTTTAAAACTGTTTCACGACTTATTTCCTGTTCCACACAATATAAATTTCTTTTCTATTTTAAATAAAATTAAAATGATACAGCTGTGAAAAGAGAAGCGACAATACTGTTCATATCACCAGAATTGCTTATTCGGGGAAAATGGAGAGGCATAGTTCCTAGAGTGGTGAAAGGTGTTCAGTTATAGCTTATGATGAAGCACGTTGAATTTCTGAATGGTAATTTTCTATTATATAAAGCATTATGTGTAATAAAGTTACAGTTTATCTCAATTTACAACATCGTTAGCAAATTTAACGGCGAGTTTATTTCTAATATTTATGTTCATACAGATATACCATTACAAAAAAAATCGGGATGGTTCCCAAATGTGGTTTTCAATCTCGTTTACAAACACTATGATCTGTGGCTAATAACACACGTTTCTATCGTGCAGGTGCTGGAATAATATAAGTTTTCCCAGTTAATTTCTCACTTGTGTGATCGATTTTAATAAAACAGACAATTGGAATTCGTCCTAAAATTGTGAATCGCGAGAAACGCAAAACCAATTTATTTTTTCAGTAACGGATGTTCATTTTTGTGTCATAAAAACAAATTTAGTCTTTTATAATTGATTTTAAGAATCTTGACTTTCATATTCTTCGGTTGTTCATTAAATGAAATAAAGTGTTCATTTCATGATTAGTTCACACCCGACAGACCATTAATTTATGATTAATACTGACATAAAAAGCAGCATCTTTCTAAGGAAGGGGTTTGGGTGGGGTTGCACTATGCTTATTGGAATAAGTTCTATCTGTGTGGGTGGTCATAACACCACTGTCGAGTGTCAATTCATTGGAACCAATCAGCATATAGTTTAAAGAACCTCTCGGTTTCATTTAGTGACGTCACGTTAAGGCGACAGGCTGCATTTGCTGAGATACTGCCGATTTAAACTGTGGAGATCACTGACTGAGTTTCTTCAATGATCCTTTATAGGATCATTGGTTTCTTTGACAAGTTTTACTCTCTGTTACTCAAATTATACGCAACAATAGAACAATGAATCGTCCAGAACTGGGCCAAAGTGGAAAGTTTTTCCACGATTGCTACTCCCAGAGGGTTAAAACCACAGGTAAGCAAGTTTACAGATTACAGTGTGCGATGTTATGATTCAGTACAGCATGAGCATGTAACGTTGGATCAGAGAAGATGAGAAAGGAGGTGGTTCGACTGCTACGTCTTCAAAAGATAACGTCAACGTGTTCAACTGCCTATTCATCTCAATCGGCTTAAGGGTGATAGAGGGTCCTTTCAGTACGCACTCGCTATATGCGCGTCGACTGTTTTCTTGAGATGCGTCTAACGCTAGCCGCGCGTGGTTTCGTGAAGTTTTGCATTCGTTTGTGCAGTTTTGCATTCTCGTTTAGTTTTGAATTATTTCGTAAGCTTTTTTGTTCACTCGTGCTTTTCGGGTAATTTCACAAAATTCGCTTTAATAAAACTAATACCGACAGGCATCTTTTTACCCCACATAAAAACCCCAACATTTCGGAGAACCAGGAGAAATCGGAGGCAAGTGTAATCGCATTTTTAATTGAGGGTCGTCGAATTTTGAGATTCAAGACCTCATTCAGCAATTAAAAAGTATCTTCGCTACAAGACAAGACTTGCGGGGTGATGAATAGCGAACCTTCGGAACCTTTAGAATATCGAGAGAACTCCGCAATGAACATGATTGAAAAAAAAAAAAAAAAAAAAAACTGGGCCAAAGTGGAAAGTTTTTCCACGATTGCTACTCCCAGAGGGTTAAAACCACAGGTAAGCAAGTTTACAGATTACAGTGTGCGATGTTATGATTCAGTACAGCATGAGCATGTAACGTTGGATCAGAGAAGATGAGAAAGGAGGTGGTTCGACTGCTACGTCTTCAAAAGATAACGTCAACGTGTTCAACTGCCTATTCATCTCAATCGGCTTAAGGGTGATAGAGGGTCCTTTCAGTACGCATACCTATTTGCATCTGCGCATCGTTTAGCGTGAATACTTACGCACTCGCTATATGCGCGTCGACTGTTTTCTTGAGATGCGTCTAACGCTAGCCGCGCGTGGTTTCGTGAAGCTTTTTTGTTCACTCGTGCTTTTCGGGTAATTTCACAAAATTGGCTTTAATAAAACTAATACCGACAGGCATCTTTTTACCCCACATAAAAACTCCAACATTTCGGAGAACCAGGAGAAATCGGAGGCAAGTGTAATCGCATTTTTAATTGAGGGTCGTCGAATTTTGAGGTTCAAGACCTCATTCAGCAATTAAAAAGTATCTTCGCTACAAGACAAGACTTGCGGGGTGATGAATAGCGAACCTTCGGAACCTTTAGAATATCGAGAGAACTCCGCAATGAACATGATTGATTATAAAGATAATATAGATACTTTGATGCCGCGATGCCACGAGTGCACTATTTATTTCCACATTTTAGAAAACCCAACTGAGATAAAAAAAATATTCACATCAGACTAAGTTTTCTCTGTTTTTGGTGGTGATGACACCACTGTCGAGTGTCAATTCATTGGAACCAATCAGCATATAGTTTAAAGAACCTCTCGGTTTCATTTAGTGACGTCACGTTAAGGCGACAGGCTGCATTTGCTGAGATACTGCCGATTTAAACTGTGGAGATCACTGACTGAGTTTCTTCAATGATCCTTTATAGGATCATTGGTTTCTTTGACAAGTTTTACTCTCTGTTACTCAAATTATACGCAACAATAGAACAATGAATCGTCCAGAACTGGGCCAAAGTGGAAAGTTTTTCCACGATTGCTACTCCCAGAGGGTTAAAACCACAGGTAAGCAAGTTTACAGATTACAGTGTGCGATGTTATGATTCAGTACAGCATGAGCATGTAACGTTGGATCAGAGAAGATGAGAAAGGAGGTGGTTCGACTGCTACGTCTTCAAAAGATAACGTCAACGTGTTCAACTGCCTATTCATCTCAATCGGCTTAAGGGTGATAGAGGGTCCTTTCAGTACGCACTCGCTATATGCGCGTCGACTGTTTTCTTGAGATGCGTCTAACGCTAGCCGCGCGTGGTTTCGTGAAGTTTTGCATTCGTTTGTGCAGTTTTGCATTCTCGTTTAGTTTTGAATTATTTCGTAAGCTTTTTTGTTCACTCGTGCTTTTCGGGTAATTTCACAAAATTCGCTTTAATAAAACTAATACCGACAGGCATCTTTTTACCCCACATAAAAACCCCAACATTTCGGAGAACCAGGAGAAATCGGAGGCAAGTGTAATCGCATTTTTAATTGAGGGTCGTCGAATTTTGAGATTCAAGACCTCATTCAGCAATTAAAAAGTATCTTCGCTACAAGACAAGACTTGCGGGGTGATGAATAGCGAACCTTCGGAACCTTTAGAATATCGAGAGAACTCCGCAATGAACATGATTGAAAAAAAAAAAAAAAAAAAAAACTGGGCCAAAGTGGAAAGTTTTTCCACGATTGCTACTCCCAGAGGGTTAAAACCACAGGTAAGCAAGTTTACAGATTACAGTGTGCGATGTTATGATTCAGTACAGCATGAGCATGTAACGTTGGATCAGAGAAGATGAGAAAGGAGGTGGTTCGACTGCTACGTCTTCAAAAGATAACGTCAACGTGTTCAACTGCCTATTCATCTCAATCGGCTTAAGGGTGATAGAGGGTCCTTTCAGTACGCATACCTATTTGCATCTGCGCATCGTTTAGCGTGAATACTTACGCACTCGCTATATGCGCGTCGACTGTTTTCTTGAGATGCGTCTAACGCTAGCCGCGCGTGGTTTCGTGAAGCTTTTTTGTTCACTCGTGCTTTTCGGGTAATTTCACAAAATTGGCTTTAATAAAACTAATACCGACAGGCATCTTTTTACCCCACATAAAAACTCCAACATTTCGGAGAACCAGGAGAAATCGGAGGCAAGTGTAATCGCATTTTTAATTGAGGGTCGTCGAATTTTGAGGTTCAAGACCTCATTCAGCAATTAAAAAGTATCTTCGCTACAAGACAAGACTTGCGGGGTGATGAATAGCGAACCTTCGGAACCTTTAGAATATCGAGAGAACTCCGCAATGAACATGATTGATTATAAAGATAATATAGATACTTTGATGCCGCGATGCCACGAGTGCACTATTTATTTCCACATTTTAGAAAACCCAACTGAGATAAAAAAAATATTCACATCAGACTAAGTTTTCTCTGTTTTTGGTGGTGATGACACCAATCAAATTATTTGGCAACCTTAACCCTATAACCCTAATACTTACCCTAACCCCTGAAACTAAAACTTGATCCTATCATTAATTGTCTGCTTCAAATCAATTGTTTCATTAAAAGTTTGGAATAGCGAACCCCTTTTGAAATTCGGAATATATAACAGGGTAGGCCTATCTCGTTTCAAAATAGCGAACCTTTAGCTTGGAAAAACGAGCCTTAATTTTCTTTAAACCTTCTTACATATTCGGAAAAGCAGATCCATTTACAAATTCAGAATAGAGATCCGTTCCAATTATCGGAATAGTGAACCATTTTTAATATAAGGAATAGCGAACCCTATTTTCGGAATAGCGAACCTTTTAAATGTTAAAAAAGCGAATGCTAAAAACACATGTTCGGAAAACGAACCTTCGGAACATCGAACCTTCAGAATATCGAGAGGACCCCAAAATAACTAGACCTACTTCCAAATCTTATGAGTCGCAAGGTAAATTCGGAAGGATCACAAAGTCTGTAGTTGCCTTCTGTTCAGCATGTTTAGCCTGCATGCAGATGCACACACCTTGTTTGGTTGCTTATTTTTATAGTCAACATTGCTGAATTCGTGCATGAAGTTGACATATTTTCCAACTTGTTTCTAAACTTTTTTGGAATGGTAATTTTGTTATTCTGACGTTTATGCCACTTATACAATTAGATAGAAATCACTTTGCGATACCGTAAATGCTATCATAATCACTGTTTGGCATCAGACAGCCAGCCAAGTATCATAAATGTGTTCAGAAAAATTTATCTGGGCATATTTTGTTACAAGCTGTCAACCATGTCAGATCAACTGCTCATATGGTATAGTTTCTCATAAGAGATGTTGCCAAAAATACAAATTTATTTTTTTGGCCTTTTGGGCCAAAAAAGATGATTTTTGGCCAAAAATATGATTTTTGAGATTTTGATGTATTTGATATCTTCAAAACAAGCTTTATCAGAAAATTACCACTTTTAAGTAATTTGGACTATACTTACGTCTTAAATAACAAATTAAAGATAATTAAAATAAAGAAAATAAAAGCATTCCAGAGCATTTAAGGTCATTTTTCTCAAAATATTGTTTATTTGAACTTATGATGCACATAACATGTTTAAAGTAAGCACAAAGCATCAAAAACACATTAACACAGTTCTGTTTGACCTAAAGTGTGAATGTTTTTACTTTTAAGTAGAAATTACATGAGTGTTAACTTTAAAGGGGCAATCTAGGATATGTTACAATGATTGCTGTATCATCGGATGAACATTCACAAAAAAAAAAAAAAAAAAAATAAAAAAGCGAATGCTAAAAACACATGTTCGGAAAACGAACCTTCGGAACATCGAACCTTCAGAATATCGAGAGGACCCCAAAATAACTAGACCTACTTCCAAATCTTATGAGTCGCAAGGTAAATCCGGAAGGATCACAAAGTCTGTAGTTGCCTTCTGTTCAGCATGTTTAGCCTGCATGCAGATGCACACACCTTGTTTGGTTGCTTATTTTTATAGTCAACATTGCTGAATTCGTGCATGAAGTTGACATATTTTCCAACTTGTTTCTAAACTTTTTTGGAATGGTAATTTTGTTATTCTGACGTTTACGCCACTTATACAATTAGATAGAAATCACTTTGCGATACCGTAAATGCTATCATAATCACTGTTTGGCATGTTATGATGCGTGTATATACCTGGCGCTAGTTTCGGTGCGTAGGTACACGAAGAGTGCTGCGCCCACAACAGTTAACCAAGACGCACTAAAATGAAAAAAAGGTGTATTTTTTGGTACATTTTGGCAGATTTCTAGAAAACCAAGTCGGTGACCCCCTCTTTTTATTGATGCGCCTTAAAGATCTGGCATATGACTTTAACATAAGAAGTTTATTTTTTATGAGGAAAATGGCGTCTTTTTCTCATTTTCCCATAGAGCTCGTTTAGCGTAATGACTTACTCACTGCTATATGTGCGTCGACGTGTTTCTTTGAGATGCGTCTAGCTAGCCCGCGTGGGTCCGTATGAATTTTGCTCGTTTGTGGCAAGTTTTTGTCATTCTCCGTTTAGTTTTGGATAATTTTCGTAGGTTTTTTGGTTCACTGTCGTCTTGTTCGGGTATTCACAAAATTCGCTGTTAATAAAACTAAATACCGACCGGCATCTTTCTACCACCACATACAACCCCAACATTGCAGAGAACCAGGAGAAATGGAGGAAAGTGGGTAGCGCAATTTTAAATTGAGGGTAGTCGAATTTGAGGTTCAAGAACCTCATTCAGCTATTAAAAAAGTATCTTCGCTGCAAGACTTGCGGGGTGATGACTAGCGAACCTTCGAAAATGAACCTTTAGAATATCGAGAGAACTCCGCAAATGAACATGATGATTAATATACTGTTGATTCGATCGATGCCACTATTTGCCCTATTTATTATTTCCACATTTTAGAAACCCATGCAACTTAAGTATAAAACAAAAATATCACCATCAGACACGTTTTCTCTGTTTTTTGTAGTGATGACACCAATCAATGATTTTGGCAACCTAACCCTAAAACTACCCTACCCCTGAAACTAAAACTTGATCATCATTAATTGTCTGCTTCTATCAATGGTTTCATTAAAAATTTGGAATAGCGAACCCCGTGTTGAATTCCGAATATAGAAAACGGGATCTGGTTTCAAAAAATAGCGAACCTTTAGCCTTGGAAAAAAACGAGCCTTAATTTTCTTTTAAAAAACCTTCTTACATATTCGGAAACGCAGATCCATTTACAAATTCCCAGAATCGGAGATCCGTTCCAATTATCGGAATATGAACCATTTTTTAATATAAGGAATAGCAAACCCTATTGTTCGGAAAGCGAACCCTATTTCGGATAGCGTACCGCCTTTATTTTCGAATAGCGAACCTTTTAAAGGGTGAAAAAAGCGAATGCTACAAACGCATGTTCGAAAAACGAACCTTCGGAACATTGAACCGTCAGAATATCGAGAGAACCCCAAAATACACTACTTCTTCATGAAGTCGCAAGTTAAATTCGAAAGGATCACAAAGTCTGTAGCCTATTGGCCTTCATGATGTGATACCACATTAAAAACGTATTGCGAGGCATCGAGCCGTAAAATTTTGAATTGTGTCGGCAAATGGACAGTTTTGTCGGCAACCACTCCCCCCCCACTTAAAATGATCTGGAACGCCGCCCCTGCAGTACTTAAATAACAATTAGTTCAGTTTTCCCAACTAGATTTATTAATCAACAGACGTTTTTTCGCGCCACCCCTTTCCTTATTTTACAGCCCTTTAGCTCCTTTTTTCTCCTTTTTTTCTGTTTTGACGCCCCCATTGTTCCCCTTAAAGCTCCATGTCCCTTTGCTATCCTTTGCATCCGTTTCCGTAAACCTATTTTCAACCCCTTTTTTTTCAGTTGGACACCCTTTATTTTTCCGTTAGCTCCACATTTTCCTTTGTATTTTCTGCGCCCCGTTAATTACCTTTTTTTACAATTTTTCTCAACCTTTGTTCCTTTTTTGGCGCCCCTTTCTTTTTATCAGTTTTCTTTTTTCTTTCTCTCTCAATCTCTCTTCTTTTCTTTCTCTGCCCCTTTGTTTGTTTGTCTGAGTGTCACTTTTCTTTCCAATTTTTTCACCACCCCTTCGTTTCTCGCTATTATCTTATTTTGCTTTTCTTATTGTTCTTTTTGGCGCCCCTTTACTAATTTTTATACTGGTCTTTCTCATTTGTTGTTACACAGTGTCGCCCGAATTTATCTCTTAGCTTTCCCTTACAGATTCTTCCTTTTCACACTTAAGCTTTTTTCTATCTCTTCCCTTTAATTATCCCCTTCCCCCTTTTCATGTTACAACTTTTTCTTTTCCTTCCTCCCATTCCAATCTCTATTTTCTTTCGTTTTTTCCTTCCCTTGCCTTTCCTTCTTCCCCCTTTCCGTGCCATTTTCTTCTTCCTTTCCTTCTTCCCCCCTTTCCTTCTTTTTTCTTTTCCTTCTGTTTCTCCCGCGCCCCCTTGGCCACCCGGGGGGCAACGCCCCCTTTGCCCTCCAGGATACGCCACTGTTATACATTAGATAAAATCACTTTTGTAGATTGCGATAACGTAAATGCTATCATAATAGCTCATAATAAATCATTTGGCGTGTTTAATGCGTGTATATCTGGCGATAGTTTCGTGTGCGTAGGCGTGAACGAAGAGTTGCTGCGCCCACAACAGTTCACAAAGACGCACTAAAATGAAAAAAAAAAAAAAAAAAAAAAAAGGGTATTTTTTGGTAATTGGCAGATGCTGAAAACTAACGGTGATATGACAACCCTCTTTATTGATGCGCCTTTAACGATATGCGCATAAGACTTTAACATTATTTTAAAAAATAAAAAAACTGGCCGTCAGAAGTTTATTTTTATGAGGGAAAATGTCGTCTATTTCTCATTTTCCAGAGAGATTGTACAAATTTTGGAAAAAGTGATTTTTGAAAAAGTCATACCTCAAAAACTTAAGTCGGTGACCCACATGTTTTATTCAGATTTTTCATTTACACCGATGAATAACAGATATCTGAAAATAAAGAAAATCTGGCCGTTAGATTTATGATCTCTATCACCTTAAGAAAAACACCATACAAGTCTGTAATGTCAAGGAGAGAATGTCTGAAACTGGTTGGTTTTGAGTACAGATAGTCATTTAGAGATGATTTGCTAAACACTTCATCCGTCCATTCTTTAACAAATCCTCATAATAACATTTTGAAGGGGCCCTAGCCCAAGTTGGGATTTGTGGTTCCTTTTTTACGGCGCTACAATTTTATATAGTCAATCCCGCAACTAGCAAACAGCTTTTTTGAGATACGAACTAAAAACTTTATAGCGGAAGAAATCATTGAAATCACAATCTAAGTTTAGCATAGATTAAAAGTTTTTAGGCCACGGTTGCATATGCCATGTTGATAACCCGTGCAAGATATTGACACGCGCCCGTGTTTTGTTTATGGTTGAAGAAATGGCAGTCCACCCAAGATCCCCATAAAGCCAGCAGGCGCTATAAGGAACGGATGTTTTAGAGCACGAGGTGCGCCGGTAATCCACCGGGGGATTACCTGCGTCTCCGTGCACGGAAATACTCCACAGTCGCTTATAGGGCACGGAGGTTTCAGCGCCACGAAGTGCGCAGGTTAATTACGGTGGATAGTCCGCGCACGGACGCAGGAAATAACTCCACCGGCGCGGAAATATTCCACCGTCGCTTATATTTTTTTTTTTTTGGGGAACGGAGGTTTCAGCGATCGGGTGCGCAGTTTAATCCTCTGGTGGATATTCCGCGCACGGATGCAGAAATACTCCACCGTCGCTTATAAGGAACGGATGTTTTAGCGCACGCGTGCGCCAGTAATCCACCGGTGGATTTACTGCGTCCGTGCGCGGAAATACTCAACCGTCGCTTATAGGGAAAGGAGGTTTCGCGACACGGTGATGGGATTCTTTATTGAGTTAATGTTTTCAAATTGATTTATACACCATCGTGCGCTGATACTCCGACTGTGGATTGTGTGCGAACACCGTGCGCGTTATTCCACTAGTGGATGTTTTGCGTAGGGGTCGCAGAATATCCACTGGTGTAATAACCTTACATACATGCATACCCTTAACATCATTTTTTGTGAGCAGTGTGCAAAATTCCTTTGAAAATCTGTATAGGAGCATTTTTTTGACACTTTTATCATATGGTATCCTTTATATATTTAGCATTATAAAAAATGCTATACATCCCTAAATTTGTGTAGCATTTACTTTAAAATGGGTAGCATTTTGCTCTGCTAAACGGGAATTTGCACACTGATTTTGGAATGTCATTTACTTAGTTGGCAGCCGTCATTCAAGTGGAATCTGTGGATGGGGGGAAGCTGGACTACTTTACTTGATTCAAAAGACTTAGCTCGGTCTGTCACTTCACCATTGGAATTAATCATGGGCAAAACGCAAATTAAAGATAATGAAATAGGCTTACCATGATACCACATATGATAAATATTTGGTTATTAAAAATTCAAAATGGCAGACAACAATCTGGGTCTAAGTTTTTTTTACTCACGCCTGTATTTTAATTGAGGCAAATTTATTTCGGCAATAAACCGGAATTACCAATTTGACTACACGCAGCCTTTTCATATGTATCATAAACAGCTGTGTGAGAATTATTTTTTTCCACATCACTGAGTGTAGCAGTTGGAGTGGTATCAATTGAATGCCAGTAATTTAGTGTATCTCGATCCAATGCAAATTACAGAGATGTAACTTTTCCCCGGAAATTTCGGATTTATTTGGCGCATAATTAAAATTAATAAAATAACAAAACAACATACAAATATAAAATTTAAATTAATTTGTATTCATTAGATCAATTGTTAATGATAAGGTAACAGCATAAAAATTCCAATTTTAGGTAGCCAATTTATTTTGGAGAAGGGTCTTGTGTCCTAAAATCGCGTAAGAAAAAATACTTCCCGCGAGCTTCACCGGATGCCATACCGCTAAATTTGGCCTCCCGTCGTTCAAATTTTGGATTTATCAGGAAATGGGACTAACTCCTCTACTCCTCTGTTACATCTCTGAAATTATGATATATCTATGGTTTTTTATAGGTAGAATGCTGAGGCAAACAAATCGTGGCATCATGATAGCTAACCAAGTCAACTGCCGCTCTATACGTGGTCCATGTGATGAGTAAAAACATCTGCGATGTTATACAAGAGCTCGTAAAAACATGGTACAGGTCAAAATGATATACAATTTCTTGGACATCATGTTATTCTTGGCAAAGGGCTATCAAACTATTTGTAAACACTAATAGTTGTCATTAAACGCACGATATTTATTTATTTTTATTATTTATTTTTATTCATTTGTTTATTTTTTATTGTCATTAAAAACCGATATTTATTTATTTTTATTTGTTTGTTTGTTATGTTCTTTATTTTTTTATTTATTTATTTATATTTTATATATATATCTACATACATACACTTTCGGAACAGTACTACAATAGTGGTGTCATCCAACAACCATTAAAACAAAACAAAAACAAAGAATTGTCAAAATGATTAGCATTCACAACACTGACATGGCCCGGAATAACCACATACAAATCTACCACTACATCTCTACTACCTAAATGACTAGTACCAGAGAAGAAGAGAATCCTTCTTTTCACAACTGCTAGTATTAAATGATAAAAAATAACGAGAGCAAAAATTAGCCAAAAGGCAACAAGCTGACAGACCTATGAGGTATGGACGAACAAAATCACCAGGCAGGGATAGCTGGGAGACATGTTATTTTCCGTCCATGATATGAGTGATGCATGCAAAATAAGCAAAAATAATGCTGAATGCAAAAAGTGCAAAGCGTTACACCATTTGCCGTACAAAATAGGGGGAGTGTCCTATCTTTCTTAAGATCGATTATCTTTGGTATTGCCAAAAATGGAATAGACATTAGAAACCTTAAGTTTGTAAATCACAACATATTTTAAGTATTTGGTTAGTTCAAACTATTGCACTACTGTTATTTTGCACTTATGCACTTATCCCAGAAGTGATTTAACATTTTTTGGTGGATTTGAGCGCAATATAAAACCACATTATTATTATTATTATTATTATACCAACCACATCCTCAGCCAGTCTTTGTGGCTTTGATCGATTCTTGGTATGCAAGATTTTGTGATGTCAAGATGTTAGTCTGATGCCTCCATTTTTCTTAGGCAATAACAAATTGTTCAAGACTTGGTCCACGTCCAAAATGAATGGATTCTAAAACTTTACATGTAAAATTTGTTTCGTGCTTTGACATTCTCCCATCAGTCTATGTTATGAGTGTTGTTGTTGTTGCTTCTTACAACATGTTTTCTGACTGCTGACTTAGATCCGATGGTTTGGAAATTTGTTGGTGATGGTGCCTAGCACACACACAGGTTGTAACATCTGCTTCATCACAAAAACCATGTGATGTCATTTCAGCTTTTCCACTAGTTGATTTCCAGGAATTAATAAGAGCCACAAAGACCAGCTGGCTACATGGGGAGGGCGGCCAAGAAATCCCAATTTCAGACGTCGCCATTGGTTTAACACGTAAAAGCGAAATCTTGACGAAAAATTCTGAATTTTTTATATGTTGTCAAGGAATATTTTCTTATTCCAAAACCGTTGGAGTTGAAGAATCAACTCCACTGGAAGAGTTATTTCTGATTTTTTTTGTATTAAAGGTGCAACGAGAGATTTCAAATAACAGGTGCCCCGAAAAAATGTGAAAATTCTGATTTTTGCACTGGTGTAAAGATTTCGATCTAAAATATCTCCATCTGAAAGGATTAAGCTGCGAACTGTTTCTTTGGTACCAAAATTGTGAAATTTCTAATTTCGTATAGGAGCAAATACAAAATTCAGCCTATGTTTTCTATTGAAATATAAGCATATACAAATCACCTTTTGTTTTAATTTTAAGTTATTTCTGTAGCCAAATAAAAGGTAGGGAATCTATTGCATGTCTAATCTAAATGAAATCACTACATATCACAGAAAATATGGACGACTTGAAATCTCTCGTTGCACCTTTAATAACGAATGAGGATGAGGTCGTATGTAGGTCATGGAAACACCCATGACCAACCCACATCAAAACACCCAAATTGGTTTGTGGTTTGCACTCCGTATTGCTGTAATTTCTTTTGACATTTTTGTGAATTGCTATAATGAATGAGGCTTGGCCGCCACCGCCTGGCTACATAGTCAGCACCACAAAAGCATTTTAAGTGAAAAATATTACGTAGTGCAGAAGTTTGAATTAAAGGGGGATGACCCAATTTAAGTATATAAAGTTTTCATCAAGATAGAATGGTCTTCACCCCAAACTTCATCTGTAAAGTTTCGTGCCGATATTTCATCCTGTTTGATGTGAGAGCTAAAAGTGTGATTTTGTAATCTACATAGAGTACTGTTTAAAATTAATATTGGTTGACCTAAAGGGGTCACATTTTCACTTGTAACATCCAAACCAAACATCCTTTAGCCTTAAGATTTCACAAGGTAAATGAGACAAATAGTAGCTTTTTAAAGATACCAAAATTTTGACCACTTCCAGTAAAATATTTATCTATCACTATATATTACTAGGCGGTCCCCAGGTTTCGCAATCACCTGGGTTTCGCGATCACCTGGCATGAATGATCCTCAGGTTTAGTGGTGCCTTTGACCTGGAATGACCCCTGATGACCTTGTCGTGACCTTTAAAATTTTTGGCAGCAACAATCGACCCCGCCCACCAAGTTTTGTCTGGATACACCAAAGTTTACCCCTTTTGACCTCCTTTTGACCTTGAATGACCCCTGATGACCTTGTCGTGACCTTTAAGATTTTTGGCATCAATCAATCCCACCCTCTAAATTTCATGGCCATACAACAATGTTTACCCCATGTGACCTGTGACCATGAATGACCCCTAATGACCTTGTCATGACCTTTAAAATTTTTGGCATCAAAAATCGACCCCACCCTCCAAGTTTGATGTCCATACACCAACGTTTACCCCATTTGAGCTCCTTTGACCTTGAATGACCCCTGATGACCTTTGATCCACTCACCAATACAAACCCGGGGTTTTAGGACGGTCAAGGGGCACCACCCACCAAGATTCAGGGGAACGTGTGACCCTCGTTCTCAGAGAAAACCAAAGTTTAAACCTCAAGTGACTTGAATGACCCCTAATGGACCTTGTCGTGACCTTCAAAATTTTCGGCACAGAAATCGACCCATCACCCTCCAAGTTTCATGCTCCATAGGCCACCAACACGTTGACCCCCATTTGACCTCATTGACCCGAAACCCTGATGACCTCTGATCACTTCCAAACCAATAGAAACCTTGGTATTGGGCGGTCAAGGGGACAAACCACACCCACCAAGTTTCATGAACTTGCGACCCTCGGTCTAAGAGCAATAGCCGTGAGTCCATGGGACCTCGAATGACCTTTTGAATGACCCCCGATGACCTTTTTTGATCCCACTAACCAATACAAAACTCGGTCTTTCGTTCGGTCAAGGGGCACACAGTTCGCCCACCAAGTTTCAGGGAACGTGCGGGGACCCCGGTCTCCGAGAAAATGATTCGGCGGTTTCAGACCGACAGGACCACACTGACAGACAGACAGACCACTGATATTAAATATACTTCCCTGCCCTAAAAATCCGAACGATGTTGAAATGGCCATCAACGTGCGCCAAACTTGCTTTAAAGAACGCGCCAAGCCAGCTGGATAATCTCTCAAACTTCCACATCATGCTTCGTTATCAATGTAAACATTACGGACACAGGTCCATAAGCCAACACTTCGCGAACAACCGCTCCTGGCATTTTATTATTATAATTCACCTACATACCTAAATACCCTTTTAAATACAGTTAATTTATATCCTTCCGGATTTTTTAGGCGGGGAGTATATATAGATTCTTTCACCAACTGCACGAGGTTTCTGATTAATTGGTAATGTGGTATTTGGTGAACCTGTACTGCTGGCTAGCAACGGATGGCACACATTACTATCACAAGGACTGGTGTCATGCAGTCAGTCACTTTATGGTCTCCGCCCCTCGTTATGATCCGTCACACCGCGCATACCTCATGGATCTGCTTGCTAAGTATGAATTAAAGAAGTTTAAATGTGTAGTCCCCCGTATTTGATAATCAGTCCATGGTCTATCTGGTGTACCTGAATTTTTTATAATGTTATTATTCAATAAACTGCATTCAAGCAAGAGTAGCATTTGATAAGCCTGTAACTATCCGGAGGACCAAAAGGTGTAAAGGGATTGGGGGGGGGGGGGGGGGAAAAAGAAAGAAGACTGGACCTCTGGGTGGGATTTGGAACCCAGGGCCCCCCCCCCCCCCACACCAGTCCCTGAAGAGGATGGCAAGACACAAGGAGTCACTGGCCCACCCAGCGATTTCGTTTTCAATTGTGTGTGTTCGTACTATCCTACCGCTCACCCCCCCCACCTTCCGATCCTCTTTTTGGTATTAGGCATTTTTAGCTTCAGATCAGTAGTTTAGTATATATTTATGGAGCTTTGAGGACAAAAATATTCCATGTGCCCCACCTCCTCGATAACATCGACTGACACCAAAAAATTATGCGAGGTCATGAAAATTTGCTCAGCAATATACGGCATACGTACATGTTTCTCTGCCTCTCGGTGGGAAATGAACAAATTGCTCATAGTCATGATGAACCCAAAATTAATATTTAAAAACAAAGTTAGTTAGACAGTTTAGTAAAGGAAAGTAGTTTTTGTTTCTTCACAATCTGAAAGTATTAAGAAAGAATAGCCTAATTTTATCCATTATTGTAAAACAATTGCTAACCAACCCTGTCTACTATATACACAACCAGAGGCTACATATTAAAGATAAGACTCTCATTTTGTCATAGATTGTTCAACATTTTCTAGTATATTGTTGATTTTTCTCTCTGGCATTTGTGTGTGGTTTTTTGCCCTAACAACCATATGGGCGGGGGGTGGGCGGATGGGCAGTAAAAACATTGAATAAACTATAAGACTATCAAAACCGATTACTCAATGAAATGTGGCAAGGTGATGATAACCATGATGAGGTCAAGTGCTGCACAGGGTGCAAAAATAAGGATTATGAAGGGACCCCATTCCAGGCAGTTATTGAAGGGCACACCAATTTAGAAGGCAATTAATGTAAAAGAATAGCAAAAAACAATAGGATAACTTAAGGCATCAAGGCAACTGATAGGTAGGGGCACGAAAGGCCATTGCCTTCGGTTATTTTTGACACCCTGGTGCTGCATACTTTTTGGAAAGCTTATAAAACAAAGATAAAACAACCCACAAAAACAAATATTTTCAATAAAATTGTTATTAAACCACAGTTGTGCGGGTGGCCCCATCTTATTAGCACCGCATAATTCTGTTGTAGTTTTATTAATGCTTTAATGCCAAAAAAATGGAAAAAAGGTGGAAGTAATGCTATGTTTCCAAGCATGTGAAAACTATGGAAAACATGTTTTGGTGTTCTTGTTATGTTGGTTTATATCAATTTTATATCAGTAGTCACACGGGTCATATGGAACATTCCATTTTTTTTATCTATTATAACCGTACTGACCGAGTATAGTCCCACCCTTTTTTAAGCCGGAAAATACTTGAAATTGGGGGGGTGGGATTATGCCGAATCGTGCCCGAAAGCGGAGTGAAAATGTATGCCTACTCGCCACAGACACTGTACAGCCACTTCATGACTTCCGAATTTGAAAGAATCAGAAAGTTGAAAAAAATGCTGTTTTTTCGATAGTACGTAGTTCCACCCATCATTCTGAAGTCGATTTCATCTTCGTCTGTAACAACCATGACTATAATGAACTTAATAATTTTTTAGCAAAAAAAAACGGCAAAAACGAACAAAATAGTCGCGAAAACTGAACCAATTACCATCAGTGTTTGGGCCGGCCATATTTGCGTTTTGTGCCAAATGCCCTCGACCATACACATGGCCTTGTTCAAATATTCTTTTTCGTTTCAGAAAAACAAATCCACCAAAAAACTATTTATGAATGAAATTATGAAACGAATAATTTTTATGGACATTTTTAGTATTTTTATACCGAAATATGGAAAAAGAGTGAAAACAAATATTGTAGATTAGTGTAGATCACGTCGAGTGAAAGTAGAAAGCCTTGAGAATTTTGACAGAAACCTGTTCTTCTGCTGTGTTCTATACACGTAAATGTATGTTTTTCACTAACTTTAATGGTTCCAGGACGTAGGGAGTAATTAGAACATTCTTGAGATGGAATATAAGATAAATATGGAATTTCGTATAGTGTATTGGAAACAACGCCATATCAGTGGAATTCAAGGCTCTAAAAGGTTTGTTGTTTGAAGAAGATAGGTTTCCGAGAATTTGCATTCAGTGTAGGCCAATTTTTTGGCAGGGATAATATAAACGGATCTTTAGAATTTTCTGAAATTTTCCGAAAAATTAGGGGTGGGATAATCGACATGGGACTATACGCCGGGTCAGTACGGTACTTCTAAAACCGGTCAAATATTTAAAGTAAAAAAGAAGCATATCTAGATCAATTTTAGGTGAAACTCATTGTTTGAATGCTATTCAATTAAATTTTTATTTGTTCAACAAAAAAGGGGGGGGGGGGGGATTCCTGCCCCCCAGTATCTCATAAACGGATTGATGAACTATCCAGATGTGTGGTACCAATGGATTTAAAAAGACTATGACCCTCCCGAGTCCATTGCATACCAAAAAAGTATCAAACAACCTTATGACGTGACAGTGACGTCAAACAGGACGTCATGCAAAAATGCGAAAAATCCTTTTTAAAAATCACAAAGTCATGGTTCTCGCCATTTTTTCAAGGCAAAAGTTGGAATTTTTGGCAGATGTGTGTCAAGTAGGCCAACAAATCTCTTACTACAAATAAATCAAATAAAAAAGATAAAACATAGTGTAACTGTATTCCTAGCACCAAAAAACTGGATTTCGCTGTTCCGTTGTAATTTAAATGGAAATAGCTTTTTCTTCGCACGCAGGTGCGTGATTACTAAGGCCGCATCATAACCGTAGGTCCGATTTGTTCAATGGTTCTTAAATTGAGCGCAAGGCTTCAAAGAAAAAAAGTCATGAGTGTGGCTTCAAAAATAACAAATAGGTGAGTTACGACAAAAAAATGTCGAGAGGGGACTGGATCGAAAATTGAGGGTGTGAACTAAACCACACCACTACAAACATGTATTTCAGGGAGCTTATAAAGGCACCAGATCTGCATTAATGCAGAAACATGTGGTACCTCTGTTTTATGGGCTAGCGTGGTTGGTCTACACATGAAAATGTGCATCATGTCGACAGTCCAACACTCTACACAGATCTTGGATGTTTGATGTACCACATGATGTGGAATTCTGGGCCTCGTGTAGAGAAAACCCATTGAGTGCAATCACAAGTAGCATGCCTCAGACCAAGGGCCTCACTTCCCAAAAGCTATCCCAGGTTTTGAATTCTAGTGAACCCGTCAGGGAATATATTGTGCTTGGTTTAAACTTGATGTTGTCAACTGGTTCTGATATGTAAATGGGACCTTTTCAAGGATTGTAAGTTTCTAATTGTTTGTTTGTTTGATTCCATCTGGTCCAACTGGGATGATGAGATGATTGTTGAAATGGGTTTAAAACCGTTTTGAACGGGTGCAGTTGGAATTCTATAACCCAGTTGAAAAAGAAAACAATTGAACTTGCTTAAAACCAGTTGAAGCTCACTTTGTATTGGATACTTTCAGCAACAATTTACAATTGTGGATATGGTGATAACAAAGGGTTTTCAGCACACTTTCTCTATTTTGAAAGAAGACGAATGTGTGGGATACAGAATACAGCCATACTTTGTCACAGGAGTCTCACAATGACAAAAGTTGAATGATCAGGAATTAACAACAATAATTCAAACTAGACGGCTCCTATTTTGCACGCAAAAACGGCTTAACCCCTCTTTGTTGTGGTGGGGCCTACCTATGTAGCTCGTGACCTTTGACCTTCGGCCCAAGGCACTAGAAGTTGCAATGGGCTATAATTATTAGCCCATCAGTGTGCCAAGTGTGGGCTTTAGGTCCATTGCAGTTCGGTGGTAGTGCAGAAGTTTTTAACAGGTGCCATATTATGGTTTCACATATTGGCCTATTTAGCCCGTGACCTTTGGGCTCTGGGTTGAGATTGGCCGGGCTCTAGAGGGCGGCAGAGGCTATCATTGTGCCGAGTCGGGGCTTTAGGACAATTGCAGTTACGGAGCTATATGCCATAATAGGTTTTCACATATTGGCCAATGTAGCTCGTGACCTTTGACCTCTGGGGTCCGAGGTTGCCCAATAGGCACTAGAGGTTGGCCATCGGCTATCATTGTGCCCAGTGGGGCTCTAGGACCTTTGTAGTTTGGAGCTACCCCTTACAACTTTGGTGCTTGCATGATTCACATATAGCCGATATAGCCTTTGACCTTGAACCATCTGGGTCGATATTGCCGGAGCTCTAGAGGGCGTCAGGCTATCTGTGCCAGTGCGGGGCTTAGGGACCATTGTAGTTCACGATTTAATCCATAATATTTTTTTCCCATATTGGCCTATATGTAGCTCATGACCTTTGACCTCTGGGGTCGAGGTTGCCCAAAGGCCTGAGGGGGGCCATCGGCTATCTTGTGCCAAGTGGGGGCTCTAGGGCGTTTGTAGTTTTAGAGCTAGCGCCTTACAACCTTGGTGGTTTTGTATGAAGAGAAGATAAGAAGAATCACAAGGGCACAATATTACCCGCCCTTGCTACGCAAGCGGGATAACTAAAAAAAATCCATATTCGTTATATTACCCAATTTTAATATTCAGCTCATACTAAAAAAACTGTAAAAAAACTTAAACAAAAATCCAAACTGCCCTCTTCATGTACCATTTGTTAACAAACTCTACCCAAACCATTTACCAATTGTTTCACAAAGGCAATGAAATCCATAATTACAATACCAGTTATGCCCACCACTTGTTATCCGTTAACCCATCTATCACATAAATAAATCTAAAGTATTATAAGTACTCTGACCAAAAACTCTCCGTGACACAGATGTAATTAACTCAAATTCACCAATAACTTTTAAGAATAAGTACAAAAAATATCTAATCTCTAAATATCAAACTTTAATTCAAGCAAGAAATTTTAAAACAGTCTAAAATAATACTTAAAAATTCAAATAAAAAAAAACTATCAATTGATATGCAACAATAATAATGATGAATAATATCATTCTCTGCTGTTACTTCTGACACAAGTGATTGTAGGATTGGTCATCCATGTTTTATGTGTCTTTCCCACCTGACATTTATACAACACTTATCATGTCTTGTATTGTCCTTGTCCCTTTGTCTTGTCCTGTCCTAGTTTGGTTCTTGTTTTTGTCTATGGTTCTTTTGTCCTTTTTATCGATCATATTACATTCTTCATTACCTCATAGTGGGGCCTATCTTAAGCTTTCTTATAAGTTTATTGGCCTCTTCGTTATATCGGCGCGTAAATTATGTACAGATCTGATCGTTTAGTCGAGGTCTAAGTTAAAATTATATATCTATATTTGTGCTACTGATATTATAATTGTTTATTGTCTCCCCAATTTTGGATTTTAAAATATCCTTGGCATGGCAAGACTTTTGTTACACTGTTCTTCTGATGTATCTGTCCCTCCACCCTTGCTTGCCTTGCCCCTTCCTCCCCCGGGTGGTCCCTAGGCCGCTGCTCGGGCAAAGTAAATGTGAGGTACTTCTGAGTTAGATGCCTGAGGTACTACATAGGTACTGTCCTAAAAAACATTGTTGTTATATTACCTCATATATAGATTCCTCTCATATGATTGGTTTAAAAGTAGAAGCATTAAAATGTGGCCCCTTTTTTGTCACGATGATGTCATGATTAATTGTGCCCGGGGCATGCCAATCGACTGTGCCCGGAAGGGGAAAACTAATTAGGAACAGTGTCACACCGTGTTCACGGATCGCCGGTACAATAAAGCATTGTAAATAGCTTGTAGGCCATGGCCCAGTTTTCGGGAAATTTTTTTTTAACTTAAGAAATTTTTAACCAATCAGATTGAGAAAAATCTCTATATATTCGGTATGTAAAACAAATATTGACTGCTTACTATTCGGGGCACCGTTTAAAAGTATAGGCCCTCGGTGATGTCAAAATCATGGACTATGCCCTCAGCTTTAGCTGTTGGGCGTAGTCATGGTTTCATCACCTTGCCATAATTTTAACCAGTGCCCCCTCATATGCAGTTCAATATTTGTATGCTATACACCCATGGATTGTTGTTACTCTGAAGACCTCCTAGGTGCTTTGAGGGGCCCTACACTGGTCAGACTCGGGGACCAAAACAAACTTTGCTACCATGCCCTCAAATCCACTCCGTCATCGCAATATTTTTTAGACCGTGATATAACATTGGTCACACGTTTATAACATTTCCCTTAATGTTGTTGCCAGTTTCATCTCTACCTACTCTATAGAGAAGAGGAGTGCAAAGTAGCAAATATACAGTTTGGATTATCCTTTCTTATCTGTCAATATCACAGATAGATTGCCGCAGAAGAAAGGATTATACTTGAACTAAATGTTCTCTTTATCTGGATTTCTATAACATCAATGTAGTGGCGATTTACAACTGACTGGGACAGACAATTGCACCTTCAATACAGAGCAGAAAGCACTTGGCAAAGATAACTTCACTAAGATACCCAATGGCATCAATGGTGTTGTGAGAATGGGGAAGACCGGATGTTACAATGGGAAGAAGGGAGGTGGTTTAGTGCCATAATTATAGTTACAGAGAGAGTGGGGTTAATTGGTCCCCTGCCAACTTTTGTTGGCGATGGAAAGACAAAAAGACTATAGAAATGCTAGGCGTCAGTGTGTGTGCGTCCAATGCGCACATCTTTGGATATAAGCAATGTTTGGGAGGTGTGGGTTTGCAACAAGCTGTATCGCACACCACGTAGGTGGTGGCTGGAATCCCAAATTGGTCATGTGGCATGGGTTCATCAAGGTGAAAAATGAGTAACATTAATTGGCGTCAATTTGGGCAAAAAATAGGGTTAATTTAAATTCGCATATAAACTATATCTTTTGATGAAGATGGTATCTTACACCATAGAGGCAGTGGGATAAGTTCAGAAGTGAGTAATGTTTCTGGGCAAGGTTCAAATGGGCAAAATGGAGTTAAATTGTATAGACCTTGTCAATTGTGGTAGGAACTTTGTGAGTGTGGTCAACAGTCAGTGCCAAAATTTTTGAAGGTCATTTCTAAGTCATGTGGGGTCGTCCAAGGTCAAATCACTACACATGGTTGGTGTGGTCATGAAACCTGGTGGGTGTAGTCAACATATGATGCCAAATTTGTTCAAGGTCATTTCCAGATCATCTGGGGTCATCCGAGGTCAAATCACTGCAAATGTTGTATGGTCATGAAACTTGGGTGGGTCAACATTTAGTGCTGGAAATTTTGAAGGCCATTTCAAGGTCATATGGGGTCATCCAAGGTCAAATAACTACAAATGGTTGTATGGTCATGAAACTTGGTGAGTGTAGTCAACATTTGATACCAACATTTTTCAAGATCATTTCAAGGTCTTCTTTTATTAATAATAATACAGAGTTCTTATAACGCGCAAAATCATCAAAAGATCTCAATGCGCACAAAAAGACACAAAAACAGAAAGACCAACAAAAACACTATGCATTTGGGAATGCCTGGTGGAAAAATTGAGTCTTTAACTGGCTCTAGAATTGAGTAAGGAAGGATAAATTGCGAAGTGTGGTAGGAAGGGAGTTCCAGGCTGATGGGGCAGCAAAACGAAAGGATCGCTCCCCAGCAGATTTGAGAGTCTGGAGTCATCTAAGAGTCATCTGGAGTCATCTAAGGTCAAATCACTGCAAATGGTTGAATGGTCATCACCATTTGATACCATAATTTTTCAGAGTTATCTAGGGGTCATCCTAGGTCAAATCAAAGTCAAATCATTACAAATGGTTGTATGGTCATGAAACTCTTTGGTGTGGTTAACATTTAGGACTAAAAATGTAATTTCAAGGTCATCTGGGGTCATCCAAGATCAAGTGACTACAAACAGTTACATGGTCCTGAAACCTGGGGGTGTAGTCACCTTTGGATATCAAAAATGTCCAAGGTCATTCAAGGTCATCAGGTCAAATCAAGTTCACATCACTACAATTGGTTGCATGGTCATGAAACTTCATGGGTGTGGTTAACATTCAGAACCAAAAATTGTGAAGGTCATTTTAAGGTCAAGTGGGTCACCCAAGGTCAACTAACTACAAATGGTTATATGGTCATGAAACTTGGTGAGTGTAGTCAACATTTGATATAATATATGTTTAAATGTTTATATTATTTTCTTACATGTTTTCAATCCTCTTAGTACTCAGGCAAGATGGATCCATGTCGTTTTGTCGCTGTCACCAGCACTAATGCAGCTAAGATATTCAACTTCTACCCCCAAAAGGTCTGTACATTTTACTTCTCTTGCTTTGTGTTTTAATGCAACTTATTAAGACCTAATTCCTGCGATATAGGATTGCTAAATTGTCCAATCAACATGCAGCTAGATTTTGAGGCATTAGTGTAAATTGGAATCTCCGCCGTAGAAATAGAAAGGAGAATCTGGACTGACTATCTGCTTTGATGAAAAAAGTTTGCCATTTAGAGACCCTGGGTCACTTGTGAGCGTGATGAATTTGGCAGTATAAACGGAATAAAGTGCATTTTATTCCATAGAACATATTGTTTGGACTGCTGAATTCATCAGGATCACCAGTCACCCATGGTCTCTTAATGGCAACACCCCACCAATACATGCATTTTGGGATATTTGGGTTTTATCCGGATAAGAGAAAAATAATATCAGTTAAGCTAGAAACTCTGGGCTACACCACATGCAAGCACCATGAGAGGAAAGTTATATTCTGACATGTGCAAAATGCATTTACACAAATGTACATCCATGCAGAGCAAAATGTTGCGCTTAGTCAGGTAAGGTCAGGTCAGGGCAGGTCAGTTTTTCTTTGAGAGCCTGCTACTGGTATCCTGTCCCAGGGCCGGGTTGTCGGTGGACAAACCGTCACCCCATCGGGTTTCTAAGGAAATCTGATGAGTAGGGTAGCTGGTTACCCTGGTAGAACTAAAAAGAAGATCTACCTACAAGGGCGTCGGCTCTGGAGAGTAAGGACGGCCTTCCAGCACATTGACATCAGGAAGGCATCCGGTCTCAATTATCTTTTGTCCAATCATAAATGTAAATCCACTCACCCAGCCCAATATTGCTGAGAATGTGAGGGCTCCGGCCGCCCCCCTATTTAGAGGGCAAAACCGATTTAAACTTTGGTTGTAATAATACTACTTCTAATCCAGGTCTTTCTCCATTTCTTCCAGTCTCCAAACCAGAATGCTTGTTTTTCATGACAGAGGTAGTATATTATATATAGATTGCACCCATATGCTCTTGATGGAAATCGTCGCCCACACACATACTGTCTTAGCTGACGAAATGCCGTTTTCGAGATACATCGCCATTGAAAATTCTACAGGGAGATTCATGTTTGTACTATGGAATCTAACATTAAAATTTCCTTTTAATTTTGCATTAGAAAGAAAAGAAAACCATTCTGAAATTTAGTTTTAACCTTTTTGCAGGTTTGGAAAGTGCAATTGTATTCCTGATATAAAACTACTAAGTCATAAAGTATGTAGTGTGAAACTCAAAAGAAGAAGTCAGATTTTCACATACAACGTTATTTCACTGTACATTTCAATTCGTTCAGATAGACTCTAGTGAAACCAACATCATGTTCCCGCAAGAGGCAGATACAACAAAAATAGATCTGTATGTGAAAAGCGTAAACAGCTTGTTTATAACAGCGTTGATTTTGATTAAACGCTCATATTGAAATTACGTGTGTAAATGAAACTAAGACCGTATGTGAAAATCGCGGATGCAATTTTGAGCTTATTGATCAAAATTCTTAACTTAATATCTCACACATTCACGGTCACTTTCAAGATTGTAAATTTGTGCATTATTAGACAATAACAGTATAAGGTACATATGCCACCAAAATATCTCAAAAAAGTAAAAAATGTCTAAAACAGTATGTGATGTGGGCGGACGCATGTGTATGAAAACAATATCTGCTGCAGTAAACATGTTTCCTTCAAGGGCATAATTCAAGTTGGTTTTATTGTGACATTGTCATATGGGGACCCAGAGGCTTCAAGAGTCATCTCCAAGGCTACGACACCAGTAAGTGTCTGGACTTGGCATGTCAGTTTTATAGGTCAGTTCAAGAGCTCATTTCAAGTAATAAATAATTATACCTTTAAAGCGCACTGGCACATTTTCAGGAAATAGAAATTCTTCAAATTTGCTCGCAATAACAGTGTAGGCCATGGAGAATAGAAGATATATTACACATAAAATAACCATAACCCTAAAGCAGACAGGGACATTAAGGAGGCTAAAGACATCGATGGCCGGTAATTGTAGGCTAACTTTTGAGTTTGCCGTAACTTTAATCAATAAATGTGTCTATGACATGAATATCGTAGACTCGTACTCAATGATATTAAAAACCACAAAGGTCACAGACCGGTCAAACAAGGTGCATTCTGTGAGAATCAACTCTGGTGTGTGTTTTCTTGTGTTTACACTCCATTGCTGCATCATCTGCTGAAATTAATGTGCTTTTGACATTAATTAATCAAATCGCTGTTTTCCCATAAGTGTGCGCTGATTGGGCCTTTAATAATTTCTGGTGAGGGCTATGTATAGAAAACTTTTAACCATGCAAAATATCATTTTGAAAATCAGAGGGCGCCTATTTTTCAAATGTGCCAGTGTTCTTTAATTGACAAAAAGTTAAATGTCCATGGCCCGCTCGCTATAACCTCTTCCCCAGAACCCCCAGATTTTACTGGAATGGTAAATTCTGTCCTCAGAAGAGCGCGCTATTTTCTCATTTATCCTGTGAAACTTATAAGAGCTAAGGATGTATGGTTTGGATGTTATGAGTGAAAACATGCATATTTTGGTCGACCAATATTATCTTTACACAGTAATTCAATGGGGCCTTACAATGACATTTTAATTCCATATTAAAGGTGCAACGACAGATTTCACATTTCAGGTGTCCCTAAAAAATCAAAAGTGCTAATTTTTGCCTCTTATGTAAAGCTTCCATCAAATATATCCCCATCCGAAATGATTAGTCTGCGAAATGTTTCTTTGGTACAAAAATTGTGAATTTTCTAATTTCATATAGGAGCAAATACGAAATTCAATCCTATATTTTAACACTGGAAATAAAAGCAAACCAAAATCCCTTTTTTCTTTTCTCTCTTTTAAGACAATTGTCTGTAGCCAAATACAAGGAAAGAGTCTATTGAGTGTCTAATCTATATGAAATTACGATTATGACACAATATTTTTTGGGTGCCTCAACATCTCTCGTTGCCCTTTAAAGCAGATTGAAATATCAGCATGAACTTTAAGATATCATTTTTCGTGTCAATGTTCATGCAATCAAGATGAAAAGTTTATATCACTAAATCGGAGCCATCTCCTTTAAACATGATATGTTCATCAGTACTTTTTTAAGCGATAACAATAAAATTTGTATGTGCCACACAGTGATTCTGGTTAAAAACCAAAATAAAATTGTTAATAATATGCAGAGAAGCCTTTGTAACACGAACACTCCTGTTCTCACCAGGAAAAAACATGACATAATAATACATTCATTGACCTTTAATCTTTATTACACAGTATTGGAGTAATCATTAACTCACCCAATTCCTTTACTACATGAGTGTGCAAAGGTTCATGGTGATGAATCCATAATGTGCTTTTCGTGAGCCCTGTGGCACTAGTTCTGGCTGTGGTGGGGATGCGTAACAATGCATAATGCCGTGGCCCCCCCCTGTCGTCACACTTTCTGAAGGGTGCAATGAGAGTTTTCAAGGCATCCATATATTGTGTCATATAGATTCACTTCATCGAGGTTTTTACCTGTATTTACCCACAGAAATTGTCTTAAAATAAAACAAGGGTGATTTTTGAATTTGCTTATAAAACATAGTTGAATTTCATATTTTCTCCAATAACGAAATTAAAAATTTCACAATTTTTGAACCAAAGAATTCAAAAAAGATTCAAAATGAGACATGTAGGAACAGGGGAAGTGTAAATTTCATCCGTCTCGGACTAGACATTTAATTCTTAAACAGCTGTTAAAATGTAAGCAATTTCATTTGGCTGATGCTCGGGTCAAATTCGTTAATTGAACCCGGTAGTAAACCGCGCTGCTTATTGATGTTATTTTTGGTTGAAGCGCCTCGCGTCATACTGCGTGTTGCTACGTTCGCGCGCGTCTGCCAAAGTTGCATCTCGTTGCGTATGTTCGTTTGCGTTCAACGGGTTGTTTCGATTGTTGGTCCACTGGGTGGTGGCCTCCTTTCTTTTGTATTTAAGCCGTAAAGCAATTGTGCTGAAATTGGGTTAACGATGACCTTAAAATGATAAAGCTGTTTAATGGAATGAGAATAAAGGTAGATTTTGAACCGGTACTCTCTTTACGACAAATTGAACCCGGCGACACCATTATTTTTGCGTGGACAACTCGGCCCTCCGGCTCCGTTCTTCCACTTAAAATAATGGTATCGCCTTGGTTCAATTCGTCGTAAAGAGCGTACCGTTCCCAAAATCATACCTTTATTCTCTACATAGAAAATTTCATATTTTAAAAATCTGTCCTATAATAGGCGGCCAATTTCACATCTTTGAAGGGATGGAATGCCATGGTGTAGCACTAACTACCATCATTCGGGGTAAGGTAGTCTGGGAAAACAATGAGGTATGTATGAAGACAATCCCATTCCTCTTAAATATGCTCATAATTCCAAGGTGGACATTAATCAACATCACTAGTTGATTGCAGTACCTAATTCACCAGCAGTAATTAAAGATAGTGAAAGTGCAATAGCTAATCACTTGACATACGATCACGTATGGCGGATTCTTTTTTAGCTTATCCACAAGTCTTTGGTGGTGGCTTGTGGTGGTATCAGGGTTTATTCAACTGATAAGCTGATCCGGGGCCAGCGTGTATCCATGATAAGGGGACGCTCCTAACATGGCCCGCTTTTTTAGACTGTGGGGCGGATTGGGAACATCGGGGGTTTACCAACCTTACTCTCTTATTCGACACTGACTGCGATGTGCATGTACAGTTGTGACTCTTCTGTACACGGGACTGACGGCTTAACGTCACCTCCCCTCCGGAGGACGGGATGCTTTCATGATTCATTTGCCCAATTTCCAAGTGAACCACCCGTGGAGGAGAGCGTATTATTCTGTATTTAATATCAATCAATCGTATACAGATTAAATCCAGAATTGAGCACCCAAAATAAATCCCAGCAATGCCCCACCGGGAATTCGAACCCAGGATTTTTTTGGTAAATTTGCGCCACAAGGCAAGCACTCTAACCGCAGGCACGCTCGTCCTCTCTCCCACAGTAATGCTGATTTAAATAAAAACTGCTGATTATCATGCCTGGTTGATTTTCTGAACAGGAACAACCTTTGGCACACTTTGAATGAGACGTCATCCCAGCTATCTGCATTTGCATGTAAATCAAAAACTTGTCGCATTGTTATAATGGGCAAAAACCATTTATATTTATTTTTTTATAATATCCATGTGGTCCATTAAATAAAGCACCCTGTGGTTCTGTGGATAAAGCACCCAACTCAATGCCAAGGTTGTGAGTTCAGCTCCGCTGTGGCCAATGTGTTTCCGTCCTTGAGTAATGTGTTTACCGCAAATTACTTCCCTCTTCATCCCTCTACCTACCAGGTGTATAAATCGGTACCGACATTATTCAATTTTTGGAAGGGTAACAGACTCGGTGTAGAGGTGGTATAGTGATCCCCCTACAGCAACAGTAGGGTGGAGTCTGGCCCAATCGCTTCAAAAGAGAGATAGGCACTTTGTTCCTGTGTGCAAGGTCTATCCTCTTGCAATTTTGAAAGAGGTTTTGTGAAAAGGAGAACAGAAAAAATCCAAAATAGAACCCTTTAAAAATAAGATTGGAAATTTTGTAGAAAAATCCAATGTATATACAAAGGGCAATCCTACACTCCATACATTCACAAGCCAGTGATGTGCATTATGCAAAGGCAATCATTGTAAGGCTGTGATACCCATATTATAACTGGATGATTATCAGGGCCATCATGTTAAGAAAAAGTTTTGATTTGGAAAATGACCTGTATGAGGATGTTCTGAAATATGGGTAGCAAAATTATGCATAATCATCAGTGACTGTTTGGTTGTTTGATTTAATTTGCATTTAGACAAAGGTTTTTTTTTTTCCCAAAGTTTGAATTTTGATTGGAGAAAAACAAAGGGTTTGGAATATGGTATAATGGATTGGATTTTTGTGGCACCAGTTATAGCTGGAAGGACCACTTGGGCATTCAGCTGTCACACACTGGTGTGATGGTATGTTGTGTATTGGGCACGGCCCTCATTCAACCAAAAATGTAAACCTAACTTCTCCAACTAGAATACAATGACAAAATACATAAACTGGTAATGTGGGTATACTAAGCAATTGCAAGGAGGCTATGTTTTTTATGACATAACCTAACCGCCGTCGCTGATTGGGAAATCAACATCTAATCAATAAATCGCTAGCATGCCCACGGAACTTAATGCAAGCCAGACTAGGAAGTGACTAGTCATTCAACTCAATCGCTTTTTGAAGCTAACCATCAATTTCACACCAGAAGTGATTGATAAAAATGCCGACGAGCGTTACAAAGCACTAGCATTTGTACAGTCGTATGCTGCGACGGTTGTAGTATATCATGGCCTTAGTGCATGTCATCTGTCATCACCAAATGTGCATAATAGGTACTTCATTTGTATATTTGTTCTGATTGTCTACTACTAACAAAAAGGTGGCTCACACTGTATATTAATAATAATAATAATTTGAATATTTTTAATGTGCGACATATCCACATAAACGTGCTCGAGGCGCTGTGCGGCAGCCATGAAAGGCGCTCAGCACATCAGAGAAACCATGATACCGGAACAGATTTATGCCAAGAAGCTCGATTTTAGAAGCAGGAGTAAACCGGAGTACCTGGAGAAAACCTGCGGGTGCGAGTATGGATCGAGAAACCAAATTCACATAAAGCCGCCGAGAACGAGCCCCTGCCGGGGATCGAACTCGAGACCTCATTGGTGAAAGGCGAGGGAGATACGCTACGCCAACCAGTTCTTTGATATAGCGAGTGCACAAACCAAGAACTGCAAAATTTATTTTTTAATAGATGGGTGCCACTTTGACACTTCTGGAGGCATGTTCGTACCCAATCTAACTTGATATAACTCTCCTCTGCCCTGGTCCTCTGCCATCTAAGGGCAAAGGAAATATTTGCTAAATTTGAAATACTTCTACTTTGCACCCCAAACCATCAAACTTCATTCAGCTGGCCTGAAGGTTTGGTCATGTGATAGACAATGAAGGACTTTGGTCCAGTCCCATACGAGTGATATATGCATAAGAACAGGCCCATACTTTGCATTTTTGAAACTCTGAATTGTCATTACAGATGGCACAGCCAGTGATAGTAAGTCTTCAGTGCAGACAATCACACATGCCAACCATTTGCATACTCAAGACATTTAATTTGGGTTTGCAATTTATTCACAACAGTCAGCTTCAAATTTGCACACTATTTTTCTCAATGTAAATATATCAGTTTCACTATTCCATTGCTTTCATATTTTGTTTGTAAACAGCTCAATGTGACGGCAGGTTCTGGCAAGTTCATAGACTGCCCATTACACCCAGAAGAGGCATATGCAAGGATCTTACACAGAGACAAGGTAAGATAGGCAGGTGTGGAAAGCTTTCAATGGCCAAAAGTCTGGCCATCTATCTCCAGATATTTCTTGCTATGGTTGATCATGTGTTGCTGTATGCAAACAAGGATACTCAACTAACAAATGGGAAAAAGCTTTGGATGGTGCTCAGGCGCGGATCTAGGGAGGGGGCGGAAGGGGCGCGCGCCTCCCGGTAATTCTGCAAAATCTTGCAAAATCAGCCCATTTTGGACAAGTTTAGCCTTTCAGCCCCATCGGTAATTTTGGCGTTTTTCAAATCCTGGATCCGCCCCTGGTGCTACACCAGACTGCTCTGTACTACATTTAATGTCAGCTATATTCCATTTCCCTACCTCAGTGCAGTGACATCAGCACGAGATTTGATGGTCACACCAATAAACTGCACACATTTTGGCTTAAAGCAACAGCGTTTTTACACGCACACAAAGATGGCATATCTTGACGCATGCATAAATCACTGCAAGAGGTAGAGAATTGGACTATATACTCTGGTTCAACTCCTCGTGGCAAATTGCAGAATTAAGACTTGCACGCAGCAGTCATGCGTGCGTTTTGCTTTGCCGTCTTCATTTGTGCTTGTAATTACAGCTGCACTTGGGTGCAGTGCCGGTGCTTCTACATCCACTTTGCTGTCACAATAAGATAAAAGAGTATAGACTATATACTCTGGCTCATAATTTCTTGGACAGTTTAGAACGTACGCCAGCTTCCCCGCCAAAACGGCACACCATCATGTTGCTTGTAGACGCAGTACACGCAACGATCAACGCGCACGTTTGTTATGTCCAAGAAATTATGGCCCAGAGTATAGTTATACCACTAGCCAAGACCCTGTGGTAACTTGCCCACATAAATAAAGAAAATACATTGTGGTTCGAGGACTGCTAGTGTCGCCTGCTGTCATGGTTTTAACTTGACAACCAGCCAGGACAACCAGTGTATTTGTAATCTTTTTACCATTCTCTAGAAAGTATTTTGGTGTCCTACCACACAAAAAAACATAATGTGACCAATTGAGAATAAATGGATCAGGATTGCTTAAATTAAGAAATAAAGGGTGATGCAGTATCCTTTATGGGCGAATAATGTGTCCGAGGTCGGAAAAAAATAAATAATGGACGAGGCGCAGCCGAGTCCATTATTTTATTTTTTCAGGCCGAGGATACATTATGAGCCCATAAATAATACTGCAAACCCTTTATTTCTATTCTATTACTTAAAACAGCATGATATGATGAGAAAATGCATTGGCGACCCATTATTGCAGAATAATGGGCAGTAAACTGACCAATCAGAATGCTGCATTTTCAATAATGGGCAGCAGAGGTAAAAGAATATAAATTCAAGTCCTTGCTGTAGAAACTGGCAACAGGGCTCTCCCTATGGGGAAGAGAGAAAAGGAGTGTGGAGGGAGAGAGAGAGAGAGAGAGATGAGTAAGGAGAAATGTGAGAGAGAAGAAAGAAGAAAGAGATGAAAGACAAAAGAGAAGAAAAAGAAAGTGAAGAAAGAGAGAAAGTGAGAGAGCACTATATCCCCAGCAACAATTAAAGGTCCATGGCCCGATCACTAATAGCCTCGTTCCCAGGGACCCTAAATTTTACCGAATGTGGTCCAAATTTTGGTATCAGAAAAAAACTTTTTTTCTCATTTACCCTGTGAAATCTTAGGGCTAAAGAATGTTTAGTTTGGAAATTATGAGCGAAAATATGCTCCATTTTGGTCGACCAATATTAATTTTACACAGCACTCTATGGGGCTTACAAAATCACCTTTTTAGATCTCACATCAAAACGGATTGAAATATCGGCACAAAAATTTTACAGATTGAGTTTTGGCAAGTCCATTCTATAAGATGAAAACTTCATCTACTTAAAAAAATCGCACCATCCACAACTTAAACGCACCATCTCCCCCTTTAAAAAACCCACTCATGACTTTTAGCAAGTATACAGATATAACTGAGAGACAAGAAAATGTGCACAGCAATTATAATACAAGCTGCTAAAACTGTTCAGTAGTAACTTGGATTTAAAGTTTTGTAGCTAGTACAAGCACAAGAAGGTAAATGAAGTAGTAGCACCTGTTATGAGATCTGGAGTGCATTGGTTCCAATCGGTTGAGCCAGAGATCTAGACAGGTTGAGCTCTTTGCTGATTGACCAGGCTACGTGTAGAACAACAAAATGCCATCATGACAACCACACACCTTTTCATGGTATGTCTTGCTGGAACAGCTATGTGTCTGCTAGACTATGTTTTCAGAAAATTGCTTTTATTGAACTCTTTTAAATTAATAGGCTTACATTTAAGTTTACCCCTCATAATTGTAATAATAAATTTGTTTTCTTCCTACATAAGAATATTATAAAATTGTTTTAAAAAATAAACTTGTTCTACCTTATACAGGTCAGAAAACCAATCAAGGTAGAGCGTGAGCCATATACTGGACCTGTGTGGTCCCCTGATGGTGTGCAGCCAGGGGACACCAAACCACCAACCTCACCAACTTCAGGACAACCGGGCAAAAAAGGTCCACGGAACCTGCATGAATCGAGCTTTTCCTTATCAGGTAGGTATGAAGGGATGTGTTAGGAAAACAAATGGAAAGTATGTGTGGAAAGTAATAAAAGGTGAGATTTGTAAGGCCAGATGTTGTTGTCTTACTGATGTGTGCAATGGGGCTGAGACAGGTATACCCTACAAGATTTAAAGGTGCATGTTCCGATTTCTTTTGGGACCTCCCTGATTTACCCGGAAGTAGTGTCAGGTCAGGTCAGGTTTCCTTTGAGGGCCTGCTACTGGTATCCTGGTAACCAGTACTACCTGTCCCAGGGCCGAGTTGTCGGCGGCTAAAACATCACCCCCATTGGGTTTCTAAGGAGTCTGATGAGGAGGGTATCTGGTTACCCATGTAGAATGAAAAAGAAGATCTACCTACAAGGGCGTCAGTTCTGGAGAGCTAATGGCATCCATCCAGCACATGCTGCCTTGTATGGTGGGTGTGGTTGATGTCAGGAAGGGCATCCAGTCAATTATCTTTTGCTCCAATAAATCCTCGCACAGCAGTATTGCTGAGTGAGGTGTATCTGGCCACCCCCGTTAGCGGGGACAAAACCGGATTTAAAACTTTGGTTTAACTACTAACATAGTATCAGATGAAAGGCCATATTTTTTCTCATTGTCGTCCTGAAATTTGAGCCCTCAAATCCATTTCTTCCCAAGG
Organism: Ophioderma brevispina; assembly: GCA_023653785.1. Lineage (NCBI taxonomy): Eukaryota > Metazoa > Echinodermata > Ophiuroidea > Amphilepidida > Ophiodermatidae > Ophioderma > Ophioderma brevispina. The sequence continues at coordinate 64,696 of JAMKCH010003131.1, forward strand.
ATATAAAAAAAATGCTGATTTTAATGCTAGTCATCAATATTAGCACATTACTTGGATAGGCTTTTGTCATAATGGCATTAATTGCTTCTACCATCCAAACCGGCAGTTTGTTTTCCCACAGTACTTGATTGGGCAATTGCGTCAAATTCCAGGCTCTCCCATCCATAGAGAACAGAGTAGAAACATCATCGGAACAAGCACCTTTCAGTAGTCCTAGGTTGATTTTAGGCATGCAGGCCTGGTGCAGTATTGTCATGTAGTCCCCCAATTCCCTTGACTGCTCTCAAAGGCAATGAGCATTATTCGATACAATCCAGTGTATAACCTCAAGTTTTGAGTGTGGCATGCTATTTTGAATAAAATGGTGCGCATGTGCAGGTGTTTATTTAACCACCAACATTTTAAAACGAGTTTAGTACTCCAATGACTGTATTCATATACAGTGTGTCCCACACTGAACCCCGAAGCTCTCACAATTGCAGGTCTTTATTAATTTTTATGGCAAACTATTTGTACATATTACAAGAATTTTTATTAGCCATTTCAAAACCACAGAAACTCCATTGATGCAGGTCCCAAATGACTGAGTTGTTTCTTATGATGAAATTCCATTTTTTTACTTGTAAACACAGCAGGCCTGTCTTAAAGGTCCAGGAATGCAAATAGAATTGATGCGGTTTTGTGTCAAGTCTACAAGGAGGACGAGAAAGCATCCAATATTTGGGGGGGTTGGTGATGACATCATTTGTGAAACTTTGATTTTCAGAGATAATAGAAAATTCCCAGGTGACTGGTGTGATCTATTCATACACGACTGAAATCAATCGTTTCACTAATGATCTCAATGGTATTGTATTCTTTTTCTGGCCCTATTTATTGGAGAATGGAATGGAATGTCCCCGTAAAGATTTGACTAGGTTTATCATCTCATTTCCTGGTGACCTTTAACATAACACCTCAAATTTTTTTAAATGGTCAACACCAATTCTTTCCATTTTACAATAAAAAACACAGATTTTATAACTCAGTCATTTGGGAACCGAATTCCGATTATGGTTTGCTGTTTAAACCTAATCAACATAGTTATATATGTATAGGTAATTTGCATGTTTTTAAAAAGACCTAAATTGGGGGCACTTTTTAGGATGAGTTTTTGGGACCTCGTTTACATGTGGGTCACTGAAGAATTTGAAATACTAATAACCAATTTTGTAATACACTCATCCCCTCAATTGTCAATATAGGTAATAAATTTGTCAATCGTTCAATTATTAAATGACATTCTTTTTGCTTAGATGATTTAAATTGTATTATCATGTTATGATTGCATAAGAATTGAAACAAATTGGGTGTAGTTATTTCACAAATTCAAAAGTTCTTAACAGAATGGACTCTAATGTGGGGCATTTATGGATTTTATGGATTGTTTTATGAAAATGGAACTATTCATAACATAATCAAACTAATTTTATATGACCTGTTTCAAGAACAGTATAATTTTATAGGTTGTGAATTGAACACAAAATTCGCAAAATGCCTGATCTTCAGAACCAAGACAGATAGAAACTTCGGCACTTTGCACCACTGTGCAGCTAAATTATTCAAACTGAAGCAGACAGAATTGGTTTGATATGTTCAAACTGTTAACAGTGGATCACAGCTTTGATTCCATTGTAATGTCTACTTGTCTCTTCATGGAAAGATTAGCCAATCCCCTCTCCATATCAGTCCTCCTCTCTCGTTACGGGTTGTTTCCCATCAGTCTCCTTCCTTCATATGTTTTCACCATCAGGTCTAAACCTTTTCTTGGAAGGATATTTCCCCTACAGTCACCACTCCTTGGATGTTTCCCCAGTCAGTCCACCTCTTGTTTTGCAAAGATGTTTTCTCCATCAGTCTTCCTCTCCTTGATAGGGAGTTGCCCATTAGCGCCATTCTTCTTTGTTGAATGGGTCTCCATCAGTACCTCTTCCTGGAAGGAATGTTTCCCCATTAATCCACCCCTATCAGTCCACCTCTCCTTGGAGGATGTTTTCTCATCGCCTCCTCTCTCGGATTTTCCCCATAAGTTCACTCTCCTTCCTCTTAAAAGGGGATTTTCCCTCCCCATATCAACTTCTCCTTGGATGTGCGGTCTCTCCATCAGTCCACCTTTCCTGGAAGGATATTCCCCATTAACCCATCTCCCTTTCCACATCAATTCACCTTACTTGGAAGGGGCCTATCAGGCCATCTTCTTGGAAGGGTTTCTCCATCAGCCATGTCTCCTGAAAGGATGTTTCCCCATAGTCCACCTCTCCTTGGAATTGGGGTGGTGGGTTATCCTGCATCTCTTCTTGAAGGATGTATCCCCATTAGTTCACCTCTCCTTGGATGGGAGGGTCCCTATCAGGCATCTCTTCTTGGGAGGATGTTTCCCCATCAGCCATTCACTCCTTAAAGAATGCTTACCCCTCAGTTCACCTCTCTGTGGAAGGATGTTTCACCAGCAGTCCTCCTCTCCTTGGAAGGATGTGTCCCCATTAGTCCTGCACTTCTTAGAATGGTATCCTCCATCAACCCCTCTTCTCCTGTCACATGTTCGTCATGGTTGTGATCTTAACTTGTTTATTTTCCACATTATCGCAGGTCGTCAAGTTGTGCTGATGTCGTAAGAAAATAGTTACCAGGCGGCCTTAAAACAAAATAACCTGGTGAGGTCTATGTATTCAATTTTAATCCAATCAAAGAAAGCATTCTAGTAATTACATTTAATTACATGACTTCCCCCACCCCACATTGAATCTCTCCCATTGCTTATGCCTAGTTAGATCATGTACAAGATTCTCCCTTGCATGTGAACAATAATCTGGAGGTTCAGGCTACCCATGCACACTGAACTGAATGCCTCAAATGTGAAGCCAGCACAGAAGTCTGAGCGGATCAGCCATTGATACCATTTATCTTGCTATCCTGTAGCTTGCACGTCGCAGATGGAAAATATGATTTCAAATTACTCTTGAATTCTTTGTATATTCTCCTATGAAATAGACTCTGCTTTTCATAAAAGCTCTGTATGTTTGTTTGTTATTTATTCGGCCAAATCGACAAAAGAAAATTTACAGATATAAATACATAGAAAAATCAGAGAGCCACCTACCCACAAACGCACAACAGTCAATTAGCCAGGATACCCATTACAGTAGGCTGAATTGCCAATTATTTCAATGGGGTCTGTGAAAAGGACAGGCACCTGGGAGCGAGGCACTTACAATTAAAAACAAAAAAGCAGACTATTACTTCATAAACTTCGAAGTACAAAGCATTTAGCGCCTTTTACTACAAAATGCTCTTATACACTCTTAGGCACAGTCTAAATCGCGGCACGTGAAGACACCGCGCATGATGTACGAACAAAATAAAATCTCTTACACCGATTAGGGCTGTGACATATTCCCGGGACCCGCCCGTTATGTCTTACCCGGGACAGAATTTTATCGGAGCGGGTTTTCACCCGAAAATTCACTTTTAAAAAAAATATAGTTTAAAATTTTACATTTCTTTACTACTTCACGAGGCTCCACGAACATTATTACATCCTGAATGAAAACATATATCCATTAATGTCATACCCAGATGTGATGCAAAACGTGATATTTATCGCGTTGATGGAAAGTTGTTGCCGCTGTGAAAAAATTAACCGCAATGCAAATACAAACATTTACCTAGGCTACAGAAACATGCACATATTTCTTGATGCCTCCACACTCCCTTGATGGAAAATTCCATTACACCGGAGTGGCGTTTAGGTCAGCTCGGTAAGTGGTAATAGCTGTAATACGGGCTGTGTTTACGTTAATCTCAAGCCGATTGTTTAAGCTGATTCGGCGTTTTTTTTTTTTGTGCCCACGATCGGTTTTTACATTGTGAATGGAGCTTTAGGGATGAAATAACCCTCGCTAAGTTTAAATAAAAGTACACGATTTGTAGTAAATAAAGAGTTTTCTATGAATTACAAAGAACAGGTGTGTTTTCATTCGCTGTTAACTTCAAAAAAATGGAAATATTTGAAGGTATGTATTGGTCAGGGAGAGTTTTTTTCTTCTAAATTGGTGCCGAATTTTGCACTCAGGAGGTTTCGGGGTACCCGCGGTACTCGCCTGAAATTAAGAAAGAGGATCCCCGGAAGTCCTAGTTAGGGAAGGGAACGTCATTACCGTTAGGTCACAGCCCTAACCACCGATACACAAAATACTGGTCATGATAAGCAGACAAATACCAAGGCATTCCTTGTGAGACTTGTGTGGGAGTTTGATTGATTACTTTGTACTTTCTAGGTTTCCAGAGTATAAACAATTTGATATGAATGAAAGGTGATTTCACAACCCAACCATAAAACCGGAAAGAAGTTCAGCATGCATAGATTTACTTATGTACAAATTGGATTCAATAATATAAATCACGCCAAAACGATGCAAAAAATTGGCAGAAAGAATAAAAGAAACGTCCTCGCTCACAGTAGCCTTGTACCGCCGTCTGCAGACTACATGTATCTATTTTCATTGCATATTGTACTTTTTGTGCTTCTTTGTTTGTATCATGGCACTCAAGCAGTATTTCTATGCATTGTATAGTAGCTAATAATAGAAAATATAGTTGCTTATAATGAGTAATAGTAGCTTAATAATAGAAAATATTTTCCACATTGACTTGTTTCATTATACTTTTAATAAACTAAATGAAGGGAGTGATAACCATGATGATTTCTAGTGCTGTATAGTTTTGTGTCAGATTTCATGTGTATTATTAGTGTGATTTTCATCTCAATTTCATAATTTGTACCAATTACTCTTTAATCCCTCTAACACTTTCATAAATATGCCTCCTCTTTGAACTCACAGAGTAATAGCCCAATGTGTTTGTTTTAAGTAAATCTAATTTGCATAATTGAAGCCCAATTTTTATTTTGTCATGACTTGGTGTTTCTAATTTTGGCTACTTGTATGTCTTTTGCTACTTGGTGTCTAATTTTAACAAAAGAAAGTCACCACACAGTACAGGGTGTCTCAGAAAGAATTACACGCTAACTATTGGTGATCATAACTTCAAAAGTGAGTACACATTTGATAAATTTAAAGAACTAAACCAGAAATTTTTTTCATATTTTAATTAACAGCACTTTAATTCGGTTCATAATTTTTGAAGAAATAAGCGCTTATGTACACATGTCAATTGACACTTCCTTCCAATTTTGTAATAAAGTGATGCAGACAGAAACGGCGATAAATAATCAATACTTCTTTTTCCTTTTCCTTTTTCATTTTATTTCTATTAAAACAAAATAAGATAATAAATGATATTTTGCAACAGGTTCAAAATAATATTGCACATACATTACAAAGAAATCTTTTTCTTTTGTTCACTTAAAAAATGAAGAAAAATGAATAAATGTCAGCGACATCTTCATTTTTTTGACACTTAATGTTAATACCATGGCTGTCGCCAATCCAGGCAAATTTCCCAATTCGCTTTTTCATTTAATTTAAATACATTCCATCAGACAGCTTCTAGAAAAATTATACCTTGAAATTAATATGAAAACGAAGTAAGTTTGATATTCACTATATTCAATCTTAAACTTCTAGAACGGTTTCAACCACCAAATGTTTCACCTTTTTTTCTGATTTAGATGTGTAGAGTTTCTGTTTTGATAAAATGCTTCAAGATTGTACATCCGCATGCCATAAATGCAAAGCCCAAAATTAAATGTAAAAATTCAGTCGACCAAATTCAACTCTTCAAGTTCATAAAGGAATACAAAACCACAAAAACCACAACCCCTTGTATGGGCCGACAAATGTCGACCATCACCTTGTCTCATGCCAGTACTTCATATAACACCAGTATAGCTTCAAACCGGATTTTGAATTTGCACTCAAATCATGCCTTTCTTATTAAATGTAGCTCCACCATCTTAATTGGAATAAGATGCTAAGTTAAATAAAAATTATTTGAAATAATCTTATGTTCAGTTTATCCACCGTTAAAGTATTGAGTAAACTTCTCAATTCATTCCGATGCAAGTGCACCCCTAGGTTCAACTACATATTCACATTTCTACAGATTTTATTGGTATTGTTTTCTTGTTATTTAACCAGTTTTGATTGTTTTTCTTGTTGGATTTTTGTTATAATTTGTCACGGTAATGGTATTACTGTAAAAAACCGAACAAATGGCATTGAACCTCACAAAATATGTTCATTAACCTTCAAAAAGTGAGATCAACTTTGATAAATTTAAAAAGAATCTTAACCAGAATTATTTTTCAATAATTTTAATGTAACCACTTGATTCGGTTCAGAATTTTGAAGAAATAAGCGATTATGTAACTCATGTCAATGGACACTTCCTTCCAGTTTTGTAATAAAGTGATTCAGACAGAACAAGCGAGAATATCAATACTTCTTTCATCATTTTCTTTTTCATTTATTTCTTTAAAACAAAATAAGATATTTTTTTTTTTTTTTTTTTTTTTTAAAATAATATTGCACATACATACAAAAGAAATCTTTTCTTTTTCCAACTTAAAAAATGAAGAAAATTAAGAAATGTCAGCGACATCTTCAGTTCTTTTTGACAAATTAATGTTAATACCATGGCCTTTCGCCAACCAGGCAAATTCCTTTTTCATTTAATTTAAATTACATATCTCAACAGCTTCTAGAAAAATTAGTACCTTGACATTTAATATTGAAAACGAGTAAAGTTTGATATTCAACTATATTCAATCTAACTTCTAAGAACGGTTTCATCAAAAACCACCAAATGTTCACCTTTTTCTGATTTAGATGTGTAGAGTTTCTGTTTTGATAAAATGCTTTCAAGATTGTACATCCAGCATGCCATAAATGCAAAGCAAAAAATTAAATGTAAAAAGTTCAGTCGACAAATCAACTCTTCAAGTTCATAAAGGAATACAAAACCACAAACGGCCTTTTGTAATGGGCGACAAATGTCGACCAATCATCTTGTCTCATGCCAGTACTTCATATAACACCCAGTATAGCTAAAACGCGGGAATTTGAATTTGCACTAAAATCATGGCCTTTTTATTTAAATGTAGACTCCACCATCTTATTGGAATAAGATGTCTAATTTAAATAAAAATTATTGTGAATTTCTTATTTTCAAGTTTAATCCCCTCTAAAGTTTGATTAAACTTCTCAATTCATTATATGCAGTGCCACCCAACCCCCTAAAAGTTCAACTAACATATTTCACATTTTTCACAGATTTTATTGGTATTGTTTTCTTGTTATTTACCATGTTTTTGTTTTCTTTGTTGGATTTTGTTTAAGTGTCACGGTAATGGTTTATTAACTGTAATAAAACGAACAAATGGCATTGAACTCACAAAATATTAACCAAGGCCGGGTTCTTAGGGGAATGAAAAGAAGACAGCTTGAAC
>JAMKCH010003132.1:0-63176 GCA_023653785.1 Ophioderma brevispina
ATAAAATTCTTGAGAAACTGATTTTACCGAGTCACGTGCGTCATTCAAAAGGATCGCAAGGTTCTGCCCCTTGCAACTTACCCGCGCGTCCTCCGGGGCGCTCCGGTCCCGCTACACTACGAAGTATAGGTATACTCGTCCCAGCTAATACTGGTTATAGTGTGAATAGGCCTACACACGCTTAAAATGCATTCAAAATCACGAAATCTGTACACGCCATTGCCTTAATACTTTTCCTTTCTCACTTTTCCATAAACCTTTTCTTCCCTTTCCTTACCAGTCTTTTTATTGATTCTCATCATACACAACACATCATTATTAAAGATTAAAAATTACAAAGTGGGAAAACAATGCTCATAAGTTTTAATCAGTGCGCACGTTTTTGCGTGCCTGTTTTTGTTCGCGTGTTAGCTATAAGCGTTTGCCATGCGTGACACTTGTGGCGTTTTACGTACCTCAATATCGCGTTGGTATTTTAGACTACTAAAAATGCCGTTATTTTCGAAATAACAGAAAAAGTAGTTCGGTGACCCCTCCTTTTTCTGCAGTAATCGACAGATCTTGTTAGTGCCCAACTTTTATTAAAATTTGGACAAAAGTTATCGAACCGATTTTTTTAATATGTCCGGGAAAAAATGAATTTTCCATAGACGTGTGTACAATTTTTTTGGAAAAAATAGGCGTTTTTAATAGATTTTTCTCAAAAACGAGTTCGGTGACCCCACATTTTTATTTCTGGTATTTGACATACATCGATGAAAGTTCATTTATATGACATCTTAACAAAATCTATCGAACGGATATATCGTGACCCAATCACTTTAAGTAGAAAATACAATAGACATAAATTGGAACAAGCACCTTTTTTAATGCGCTGAATAAAGAGTCTTGCTTATTTGGTGAAAAAAAAGTATAGAGCTAAGAGCTTATATATGAGATTGTGGCCCAAATTATTATTTTCCAGGACAAAAGTGGTCCTGGAGCATAATCTGGAGAAATATTCTTAGGCCTAAGTCATATTTGAATGTATATGGTCCAGGAGCATATGGCAAATGTATTCCTTGGGCAGTGGGCCTATTTGATGTAAAATATACTAAAATATTGGTCCAGATTATTGATTATACTCCTGGAGCACATTCGATTTTTTTCCAGATAAGCTCCATGACTATATGACTGTAAGAGAACAAAATTTCTGACCCTAGGCTCTGGTCCAAAAAATATTTGAGATTAAAGGGGGATAACTCTATTTAAGTCTATTTTTTTTCATCTGAGTGTGTAAAATTAATATTGCTCATGTTGGTCGAGCAAAATGGGGCATATTTTCGCTCGTAATATCTAAACCAAATAACAGGTGTCCCTAAGAAATGAAAATCTCATTCTTGCACTGGTGTAAAGCTTATATAAAAAATATCTCCGTCTTGAAGGATTAAGCCGAGAACTGTTTCTTTGGTACAAAAATTGTGACATTTCTAATTTCCTATACACTGAAAACATGAGCTACTTTTTAGAAAACAGTCCAATATGCGGAGATACCCATTTTTCGGTGAATATCCACATGTGGAAATGAACGGGGATCGGTGAATATACCATCGTGCGGAGATATCCATTTTTCGGTGAATATCCACATGTGGAAATTCACGAGGATCGGTGAATATACCAACGTGCGGAGATGCACATTTTTCGGTGAATATCCAGATTGAATTCAAAATGCCCATTTTGTATCTAACTAGCTAGTGTTAGGTTACATCGACACTTTACAATACCGTTCTGTGAAAAACAGACACTTAAGGATTTTAAAGCAGTCTTGAAGATGTCATTTACGGCTGTTTTCAGCCATAGGAAAAGTCGGATCCCGACTTTTATTAGTAAACAAAGCATAAAAATCATAATTTCTTGACAAATACGGTGTTTTACGCTTAGCCACTTCCCGGAGCCACTTACAGGGGTCTTTCGTACAATAATTTCCAATACAACAGTGTAAAAAATGGACTTTGATGAAAAATAGGGGCGCGATTTGTTTACATTTTGAAAAAACCCTGATAATGGCTTTAAGTGTACAGATATGGGAATATTTAGAATTCAAGACTATTGTTATTTGTCAACTTTTTATATTTTTTCCACACCATTTCGCTTATTCTGAAAGAGCGAAAAGTAGGTAATAGATAGTTGGAAAATATTTGAATGACAGGTAAATCGTGAAACGTGAGCACGATGAGTTTGATTGACATTGTCATGGTCGCCATTGTATGAAAGATCAGCGAAATCTGTTGTCTGGCATGACGAGTCAGTACATCTTTTGTTATGGGAATTAGTTGGGTTCTTGTGATCAATCATGTCAATTAAGGAGAGATGCCAGTGTTGGTTTTAAGAAAGACCTATATTGAGCCTGTCATTTAATTGAGTTTCATTACATGAAGTTCGATTTGATTGGCTGTTAATCACGAATGTTCCATTACGATAATTTTAACAGTGCTGGCTTGATTGGCCAACATGAACTACTTTTTAGAAAACAATCCAATATGCGGAGATACACATTTTTCGTGAATATCCATGAAGAAAATGACGGGATTTGGTGAATATACCACGTGCGAGATACAACATTTTTTTTTGGGAAATGAATATCCACATGTGGAAATCACGAGGATCGTTGATCATACAAACGTGCGAGATACCATTTTTCGGTGAATATCTACATGTGGAAATTCACGGAGATCTGTGAATATACCAACGTGCGGAGATACACATTTTTCGGTGAATATCCACATGTGGAAATTCACGGAGATCTGTGAATATACCAAAGTGCGAGATACACATTTTTCGGTGAATATCCACATGTGGAAATACACATTTTTCGGTGAATTTCCACATGTGGAAATACAAGCGGACCGGTGAATTTACCAACATGCGGAGATACACATTTTTCGGTGAATATCCACATGTGGAAATATAAGCGGACCGGTGTATTTCCACATGTGGATATTCAAGAGGATTGGTGTATTTTCACATGTGGAAAAACACCAAATCGTGCTCAATTTAATACCTGAAGCATGGGTATCCTAACATACCCTGTAAGTGATAAGACCAAAAATGGCCTTAAAGGTGAGTGTTTTGATCGCGTCTTTGGGACCCCCTGGTTTACCCGGAAGCTAGTAGTATCGATTTTGATATCAGATGAAAGACCGTATTTTTCTCATTGTCGTCCTGAAATTTAAGCCCTCAAATCCATTTCATTCCCAAGATATAAACAAAAAACCGCCGTTTTAGTGGTTAACCATGAAATAGCGCAGTATTGAATAGGGCTTTACAACATAAAAACCGCAAGGTTGTTCGCAGGTACTTGATGGGGTGTATGTGCAAGTGCCAGGCTCTCGTATCAAGTAGAAAACACAATACACATACATCGGAATAAGCACCTTTAATAAGGACAAAAATATGTAATTGTTTGGGGATTCATAACTTTGAATACTGCTGTTTCTTCCTTTCTAGCGATTTTTTTTTTCAGTTGGAAAAAGATAACTTATTGTGAATTATATAGACTTGTCCTTACACTTTAAGCTGTTCCTGCAAATTTTAAAATACTTTGACCACTCCATGCTTTGACACTTTCGAGGTGGATCACTCCCGGGGGTTACTCGACCCAAAAATTGGGGTCGGGTTGGTTCCACGGGTTAAAAAAATCGACATGTTTATAGTGGACCAAATTATCAAAAATCTGACATTTATATAGTTGTGGTTCGAAATTTCGACCCATTTTTAATATAGGTTGGCTTTGAAAATTCGATTGACCATTTTTCATAGTAATCTTAGACAAAATCGGCCCATTTCATAGTACCTTTTTACAAATGAGAAAATCAACCCATTTTCATGTGAATTTAGCGAAAATTGGAAAAAATCGACCATTTTCATAGTAAAATGCCGACCAAAATTGAAAAAGGGACCCATTTAATAGTAAGCAATGACCTCAAAAAGTGACCATCTTTATCAGTAGACTGGTGAAAAAACGACCCCATTGTTATAGTAAGGCGTGGAAAATGCGACCCATATCGGCAGCACATAGTACCATACCCTTTCCAATGAGTTGGTAACACCCACGGGGGATCCACTATAGTGTCTGTAAATTCCAGGCAGTATAATCGTATCTTTTTCCTAGCTCTTGGACCCGATTAGTCTTTGATGTTTCCTTTCTCCCCTTCTAGTATGGCAGTGGTTTCCATTGTTGGCTTTTTTGACTACAAATTGGAATTTTTGGTCTAAAAGGTAGATAATGGTCCCAGGAATCCAAATCAAAATTGTACCAATTTTTTATCCAGTCCGTTTGGTGGCATCTTGGATTTCACAATGGCCCGTCATTTTGAACATATTTTTCCCTATATATGGACTTAGAAGCCACATAGAAGGTTCAAATTAGTTGGCAATACCCATGTTATGATGTCAAGGGACACAAATATCACATTCAGAATGTCGCAAGCTTGTTTCCTTCAGCCGGGACATCTTGAATTTTCAAAAGGCCGCCATTTTCAACATATTTGCTCTATCTGGCCTTCTGAGCAATATAGAAGGCTCAAGTTAGCGGCAAAATACCCGGTTTTTATGTCAAGGAACACAAATATTACATCGAAAAGGCAACAGATCGGTTTCCTTCGGTGGCCATCTTGAATTTCACAATGGCACCATTTTTAATATATCTTCGCCAATATCCGGATTTCTGAGCAACATTAAAACGCGCCATTTGGTTGGCAATACCCATGTTTGTGATGCCAAGGAACACTTAATATTACATTCTTCAGATCTAGTGTTAGGTTGTTTTACTTCAGGTGGCACATCTTGAATTTCAAAATAGTCCCCAATTCTTTATAGTTTACTTTGACCTAATATCGGGACTTATGAGACAAACAAAAAAGCTCCATTTTGTGGCAATGCCACATTTTGTGATGTTTTATGACATTGATGGGATGGCAGAGAGTGTCCCGTTGAAAGACAAAGGCTAATCCCCCCAACGAAAAAAGGGTGCTGGAGACCTGGTGAATACCAGAACTATAGCAATTGACAAGCTGTGAAATGGTGTACAAGTAAGACACAGGGTTAAAGGCACGGATTTGAAGTCTAGTGCTTCCTGAGTCAACATTTAGTCTCTACCAAATTCGGTGATGGGTTGGGCCCTTAAAGCCTTACTGGAGGTCCAACCCTGATATTAAAAAGATTGCATGGACAACTTGGTTAAACGTATGCTGCTTCATCATCAGCACAATAAAAGTCAAACCTATAAACCAACGGCAAGAAAAGAAGAAACTGGTATATGAAGCATAACGTATGATATGATCTGTCAGCTGCATGCAAAACAATGCATTGTGCACGCGAGCCTCTACTACAGGAGGAATTTCCATGGCTATGCACTTATTACAGCCTTCGCTGGAAAAGAGGTAAGAAAACAGTCCAGCTACAGGAGGTGCGGGGTTTCTTTTCTCACCAAAGCCTCTCAAGTCATTTGTGCCAGCCTTGTCAACGGTAATGAGCGCAACATGAGCTTACACTGATGGGGTAATCCTGAAAACAACAGTTCATTTGATTGCTATCATCCAAATGAAACTGTCTCTCGCTTTTGCCATGGACTTTCCACTGCCACCGGTTGCTTTGCAGTTCCAGCCCATAATCTTGTGTACATCCCTGGCGATTGGTGTTCTAGACTGGCCGCGGGAACAGAGCAGCAGAGGTGGGTGGTGCGTTGAAGGAAGGTTGAATGAAAACGGTTTTTTAGCATCTGTTGCCCCATGGGCAACAAAACAAAATCAAGCAAGGAGACTGTGGACAAAGGCCTACCGTCGCCCTAAATGGAGAACTTTCCAAGACGGGACTACATTCTGGTGATGGATTAACAGCATTAATAATTCAAGAGCCTTAACACTTTTGAAGATTTTTTGTTAAGTCTAATCATAGAATTGTGTCTTGCAGGGAGCAGTGATTAAGTTGCCGTACAGAAGTAAAGTAAACCCTCCCAGGAGATCCCATGAAAAGAATGACTGGAGAAAGGGCAGTGGGAGACACAAAAGCTCTGCGAGCAGGATACTCCAAGCATTACATAAACAGGTTCAACCACTCTTGTGCTGAGTTTGAGATTAGAAACCAGCACAGTATATGAAGCCGTAACTTCAGCCAACAAAGAAATTGCCTGGAGATGCTACAGAAGAAGAAAAGAAGACTACCGCATTTTGCACAAATGACAAATAATTATCAAGCCAGAGAAAAACTGAAGTCTGCAGACAAGAAGCACCGTAATATATCCACCACAGCTCAAAGCCGAACCTTGATATGCATGAGACGAAATTGATGATTGATGCCTATATAACCGTGGTGCTCGAGGAGTATGTGTCAAAGGATTGAAGATTTGAGACCCTACAGCTCAACTACGGCATGGCCTGCTGCCGGGGAGGCATGATCCAGGATCCGGACGCGAATGATAAGAATAGCTACCACAACTATACGGAATCAACGGTAAAACAATGAGAGTGTCTCGAAAAATGGTTTCAGCACTTTAGTTATCTACTTGACAAGCCAGTTCAGAACCACTTTAAACTTGATGAACCTTCTTCATCACAAGATAGCCGATGCATTTCCTCTCAAGAGGACCCTTCACTAATATAGGAGATTATGCTCTGCCTGAGAAACTGAAAACATCCCCCCAAGACGCTGGTCCCGACAACAATTGGCAGTAATGGAAGATCCACTTTTCATGGTCAATGTGTGGATTTGTAACGACATTACTGCGAAACAAAACCAGATGCCTTATATATTAACATCGTTTATACTCCTCTACCAAAGAAAGGGTGAACTCCAAAATCCCCAAACTACCGAGGAATCACACTGTCACACTGCCCCTATAAGATCTACAATTCAATGCTTCTCAACAGAATCGTTTCTTGCATAGATCCCATTCCCAGGACGAAAACAGAATGGTTTTCGGTAAAGGCAGATTCAACATTACCTACGATATTGCCCCCTCAGAGGTCATAGAAGAGTTCGAGAATTTCAAGGAGAAAGGTTATCAATGATTGTAGCACTTTTCCAAGGCTTTGACAGTGTTTAAAGGATGTTAATACTGAATTTCTTACAAACTATGGTTGTCCCAGATGAGACTGTCAAAACAATTGCCATCAAGTATATAATCATCCAGCTGTGCAGACCAGGGATAGGGCACAAAGCGAGTTCCCTAACAACTACTGGAATCCTCCAAGGAAGGGATATTCTTGCTCCCTATCTATTTGTAATCGTGGTGATACATCCTCAGACAGTCTCCATCATGAACGACAAGGGACTGCCCATCAAACCCAAGCGTTTAGACGTCACCAAAGGCAGTATCTCACAGACAGTGACTATGCCGATGATCTAGCTCTAACAGCCAATATGACAGCCAATCTGAGAATGCTGCAGGACAGAGTCGGCCCTTTACAGCTAAATGCCAGAATGACAGAATATATGACATCAATGAGGAAGATAATCAATCTATCTGCAATACAGTGCGGTACCCAATCAAAGAGGTCAGGGACGTCAAGTACCTGGGGTCCTGTGTTGCCGGACAGCAGAAAGACTTCGATTGTCCGCAAAGGACAAGGCTGGATGCCAATAAAATTTACCCACCTATGACAATTGGTATCTCCAATTCAACCAAGCTGAAGTTCTTTGGAGGAGTGAAGGATTTTCCTGTTATATGGATCTGAGACCTGAAAAATGAAGAAGGAGCTAAGGATAAAATGGATGGCACCTACACCAGGCTTCTTATGGGGTTGCAAAAAATAAACCCTGCGTGAGCATATGGCTAAAGCACAGATATGGGGAGATATCGCTCCAATATCATCTTCTGTTGCCCAAGGGCCAAGCCGATGGCCGGTCACTGTTATCGGGCGATTGATCAAGTAGTCTCGGCCGTCACATGTTGGACAGCAGTGATCATGAATCTGACATCCAAACTTAATGACGGACAGGGAGGGAATTGGCGCTACATGGTGAACAGCATATCGGATGTGGCCGCTAGACAGATGGATATGGTTTCAATACTTGAAATTGCCACTGGAACATAATGGGACAGCACAATAACATTGAAACCTATATACAAACTTATTAAAACAGCAAGAGCTATGGCTCTCCTAGGGGAGTCCATGATTTAAGTGGTTCTGGTGCATTAGGTTGTATATCTGATTAGGGAGGAGATTTGAGCTATTTTGCTCATAAGGTCAGATTATCGGGCGAAGTATATGGTAAAAAATGTGGTCATTTGGAAATTAAAGAGGGCTGTCAGAAGGAACAATTGTGACTCTTGGATGGCAAGATATATGTCCTAACATCACAAACATGGAGGTATTGCCACCAAATGGAGCCTTGTATGTTGACCAGAAAGGCCCAGAGGATATGAGCGAAGTAGACGTTCAAAAGGTTAGCCATTTTGAATTCAAGATGGCAGACAAAAATGAACAACTGGCAAAAACTTTTCTGGATGTAAATATGTGTTCCTTGCTATCCAAAACAACATGGGTCTTGTCACAATTGGAGCTTATTGTAGCTCAGAAGTCCAGGTATTGGAGGTGAAGTAAATGTTAAAAAGGCGACATTGAAATTCAAGATGGCCGCCTAGAGGAAAAACACTCTGTGATTGTTGGATGTAGTTATTGAATTTCCATGACATCACAACATGGGTTTGCCACCAGAGTGAGCTGCCTAGTTTATCAGAAGTGCAGATAGAGAGCAAAAATTTGTTTAAAATGGCGGCCCCCATTTTGAAAGTTGAGATAACCTCTTGAAATAACTACCTGCGACTGTCTGTTTTGATGTGATTATTGTGTTCATTGACATAACAAAACTTGGTCATTGCCACCATTGACCCTTCTGTGTTTGCTCAGAAGTCAGATTATAGAGCAAAATATGTGAAAATGGCAGCCATTGATGAAAACAAAGATGGCCGCCAAACGGAAGGGATAAAAAATGGTAACAATTTGATTGGATTTCCGGGACCATTATCTACATTTTAAGACCCCAAAAATTCCAATTGTAGCAAAAACGCCAACAAATCTCAAAACATCAACAAACCGGCCCCATTACTATTCTGTGCAGGTCACGGCGCTAACGCCTGTAAAAACGTTTAAACTTAAGATAGTATTAATTATCTTAGAATTCTGAAATATTGACCCCAGTTTACCTTGACAAAACCTCAGATTGAGAAAATAAACTTTCAAGCATTGATGTGACCAATGGTGTACAATTTTTAAAAAAAATTGGTAATAATTAGATTTCAATAGGTTAACCACAGGTGTTCATATAACAAATGTGAAAAATCAAATTTTGCACTAAGTCAAGCTTTCAATCAGAAGTGTCCCATATGAAAGGAATAAGCCTATGTTTTATATTGAAACATCCGAAGAAGCCTACCATTCCATTCAGCTGAAAGCATGGAATCCAGATAATCCGCCGAAAATGGAAAAAGAAAAAAAAAAACTGCGAAATACGGCTTTTTTCGGGGGGAGGTGACTACGGGCAATTTAAAATGTGATCTATGTCTCGAAACGGATCAGTGACCATCACCTATAGCGGAGCGGCCAGCATTGAAAAGGGTTCTAGTTTTCGAGTTACCCATCCCCACCGCTACAACAAAAACACAACCACTTTATTTGGAGGAAAGTATATAAGATTTAAGAAAATTATGGTTGGGTTGAAAATAATTTGGTGGCCGGATGATTCTATGCCGAAATAAGAAAAATTGGGGCTGCAAGTTAGCGAAATTATTATTTTTAATTTTTTTAAGGGAAAATAATTATATCTATTTTTATGGTATCTTTTTGTTATTGATATAGGTTGTATACATTGCATAACGGGTTCAGGTAATAAGAGTTGTGGTGGAAATGGATAAAATGGATGCTTTTTTAGGAAAAAAAAGGTGATTTGGGGCTAAATTCGAGACCCTTAAATTGTATAAAACAAAATCTATAATATAAATGTTCAGCGATTGATAGTATTGCATGATGATTCAAAAATTGGTTTGCTAAGAATTAATAAAATCTTGAATATCTTAAGTTTTTAGCTCAAAACGTGATTTTTTGACCCAAAAACACCCTGCCACCAAAATTTTGACCACAACCCAGAATTTTTTAAAATTATTATTACTTATCTTTCCGAATAGAAGTGGTTGCGTTAATTTTGTTGTACCGAGGGGGAGGGGTTGTCGATAATTTGCAGTCCAAACCGCGCCACTACTAGTGATTGTCCCATCACACACACACACCCGCACCAAATATCCTCCTTACGTAATACCCATGCTATCGTTAGAAACGTGATAAGTTTATCATACCATCATGTAGATCCTCGATTTTCATTGGATAATGCCTCAATTTAATGATAGATAAATCCCGTTACTCACCCCTTCGGAGCGCGTCTCAAAGTCCGTATCATGTCAGTTAAAGAACTGCGCATGCGTGACCATGCATCATGACAACAAAAAGCCGAAAACATTTGGCGTTCAGTTTTGACGTCCGTAAATCAATGCTCTTAATTTGGAAGATTTTTTTAGCAAGGTTTGACCGCGTGGAACAATATTTCAGCATAATCGCTCTCAAATACCACTAGGGAAAAGACTTTAAATAGATTGCAATAATTAATGTTGTGAAATCAGAAACAAAGATGATTTAGGGCTGTGTATTGTCAAAGATATGTCGCTGAAAATTCGTCACCCTTGCCACTCATTAAAACAATATGCCTACAGTCAATTTGCCGTAAAGTATCGTTTGTTTTGTGAATCACCCTTATTAACCCCGGGAGCTAACAGACATTTGGTAACACATCTCACGTACCAAGGTTTGAGTGATAAATATGTTGACAGACTGACAGGGACCCTGAAACGCGATTCTTAAGTGCATGCAAACGGTGCTTAAGGAGAGGGGGCCAAGACAAGTTTTGTACAGGGGTCAACTTTTTAAAATTTATCCAATCATGTGAAAGTAAACAATGTTATTTGTCCTAACCACAAGGATTAATGCAGGAAGGTAAAAGTTTGTATATCTACAACGTAAAAGTTTACGAGTTATAGGCTAAACACAACAGCAAATCAATAAAAAAGGGTCAATTTCCATTGTACAGGGTCAAATTTTTAAAGTTGCTCCGATGTAGCGAATAAAAAATGGTTAAATTATTGATGGAGTTCATAAGATAAAAATCAGGACTGATGTTTGACTGTCTAAAAATTCTTATTTACCGATGTAGGGGGCCTCAGAAGGTCAACGTCCATCTCGCCATTCAATGGGGCTTGACCTTGTTCCCCCCCTACTTTCTTTCTTTGAAGCAGCATTTGAGACACTCAAAACTATTCCTTATTTTGATCCTATGAGCTCCACCAATAATTTGCACCCTTTATTATATCTAAATCGGAGCAACTTTAAAATTTGACCCCTTCAAAGGAATTGACCCTTTTTATTGAATTTTTTTGCCGTTTTTAGCCTTAACTCTTAAACTTTACGTGTAATATACAAACTATACTTTCGCTGAATCCTGTGGTTAGACAATACATGGTCTACTTTTCAACATGTTGGATCAAGTTAAAATTTGGACCCCTGTACAAACTTGTCTGGCCCCCTCTCCTTTAGTCACTCATTTGTGGCACTTAATAATTATGTTTCAGGGTTCCCGTGTCAGGCTGTCGACATATTCAATCACTCAAACCTTTTGTACGTGAGGATGTGTTACAAATGTCTTGCTAGCTTCCTGGGCTATATTTTTTTCAGGCCATGATATGTTGTGCTTATCTTGTTCTGCTTGGGTATGAATAAAATGGTTATTATGTAGTTTTGGAGGTGACCCGGATTATATCAAGTCCTCGTATTTGTCTCTTGGCTCTCCCGGCTGCGGCCGAAACCACCCATCGCCCGATACAGACTCCTCGACTAGTTATAATCCGTATCACCCACCCCAAAACTCACCTATAGTAGATTCAATCAACCATCGTGTCACCGACGAAAAATTTTTGACAGCCGTCCGATTGATTGGGAGCGGAGGCAGAATTATGTGGCCTGATTCGGCCCTGTTTCTGAATAAACTACGATATAAGTCTTGCCTTTCTGTTACATAGAGATTACGAAGACTTGTTTGTATTCCTTTGTATCCAAGCACGAGCGCTCTAAAGTCCAAATGTTAAACTCACCTGTTACAACAATTGAATACGTTTGAAGCAAATACGATTAGTTAGAAATGTATTCAAAGTTAATGCAAGTATAATGCGTTTACACCGGT
The DNA here is from genome assembly GCA_023653785.1 of Ophioderma brevispina. Taxonomy (NCBI): domain Eukaryota; kingdom Metazoa; phylum Echinodermata; class Ophiuroidea; order Amphilepidida; family Ophiodermatidae; genus Ophioderma; species Ophioderma brevispina. The sequence goes on from JAMKCH010003132.1 coordinate 12,262, forward strand.
TGACCTAAATGAACGATTTCACATTGAAGCACAGAATTGATTTTGCTCTACTATCACATCGGGTACATGTGTTCAACGGAGGTTTTTTTCCACCTTTTCGGATTAGCGCCATCTTGCCGGAATGGCAAAGTTCCATTCCAAATTTCTGGAGACCTTCTAATCTCAAGAACGACATTGCATGTTTGGATATGGCAATAAAAAGTATGGGACGTTGAATGCACCAAGTACTTGTGGGTCGGGTATTAAATTGATCTGAATGGCGATACTACGGGAAATAACCTTTTGTTATAGGTTTTGCATGAGTGAGGTGAAAAACCTCTATATTTTTAGCTAGAATTTTAATTTCCATCCACTTCACATCCCCTCAGTCAATGCTATACCTTCGGAAAAGTACTAGAGGTGGCACGGTGAGTTGAATCTACTATAATAACTAATATTATTCTAAAAGGTACACACTAAAATATGTTGGTAAAATTAAAACCAGGCCGAATATCTCTCAATCAATATGTCAAACTAAAAACGCAGCTCTCACCACAACAACATATGGCATTAAAAATAACATTCCTCCTTTTTCCTTTGTCCTTGACAAAATATCTATTTATGAAAAAGCAGAGGCCATGTAACGCAAATTAGATACGTGGTTTAAGTCTTGCAAATTTATTCTACGTCTTCTTGAAATGGCAAGGATACGCTTAATTTTCATCCACCGGGTTCCTCCACTTGTACTTATTTATGAGGGCACATGTTGGTCCAGTGGATATTGACTGCCGACTCATTATCCCAAGGGTTGTTGGGTTGATCCCCGCTGCTGGCCAATGTTTTATGCACTTGGGCAAGGGCACTTTACCTCACTTGCTTCGCCGACCCAAACGGTATTCGGGTGCTGTTTGGGGAATGTTACATCTAAGTGCTGATGGATTGTCGCCTGGCCAGCTGCCGGCCTAGATGAAGCGATGATTGTGACGATTTCCTGGACGACATCGTATAATAATAGGCACCAGCGCGTGATCTTGAAGAAATGGCGCTTTATAAAGCCATATATTATTTATTAAAAATTATTTCTCACGCATCATTGGTTAAGTCCCAACTGTCAATTGCATTTCTTCGATCAGAAATTTGCGGTGTCTGAATCCCCAGTAATTTTCTCATTTTTTTTTGGCACGTTGTTTCAAATCCCGATCTACTTTTTTGGAATGTACATACTTGTACTAGATGTCATCGTCTATCATTCCGATTGATAGTTACGAAGCGCAGTTTGTGAATGCAATATAGCAGTATGTTTGAGCAGCCTCTACTACATCATTGAAAATTTTCTTTTGATTTGCAATCAGCTTAGACAAATGGTCTTACTACTCGTTGTCTTTGAACTACTTCAAGTATGGGGGTCAAAAATTCAAACAAACCCGTCATAAAATCGTCACAATCATTTATTTTGCTACGTTATTTATTTGCTAACGATATAATGTTTGCTATTTGCTAGTAACGTTTACCGCGCTGTGTGTTCTGGTTTAAAGTTAAGAAAAAGTAGAGGGAGGTAAAAAGAAAGAAAAAGAGAAATCAGGAATAAGGTAGGAGCGGAAAGATAAGTCGAATATAACAAAGCGAATAAACCAACCTAGACGCCATAAGCAATCTTACCCACAGAGACTCCAATTCGCCTCATTATTGACTTCGTTCTATCCACCGAGCTCCGCTGGAGAATTGTACTTTCGTTGGTCCACTTTTTTGGGTTTCTTAGTCTAGATTTTCCATCGCTAGGTGTTTCCTTTATTATTAGGATTATGTTCGTTGTAGTTTCTTTTGTCTGCTCACTGTGTTGAGTCATTATGTGGGTCGCGGGGAATATTCTAGCCTTGGTCTTATGCAGATAGGGTATCTATTTCGAATGCATCCGGTCCGTCCGCCCAGCACCCCAGGGTTGAATTCATTGTTTCCATCAAAGATGTGTCCGATCGAGAAGCATAGCCAAAAATGGACATTAAAAATTCCGATAAATGGGGTTGTATTAGTATTTTCTTCTCGCGCCAAGGCCCTCACGACCGGGCCGCATACAACATTTCTGCGAGCTGGCTTTTGGTGTGCTTTATTACTCGCGTGTGTCCAATCCAGGTCGACGTTTTTTGCAAGTCATGCTGTCTCATCCTAAAGGCCACTGCCACACGCCTGGCGGGTCGAGCCGATGGAATCTTAGTTGGCGATTTCTTAAACTTAAAATTTCCGTGTTGAACCGTTGCCTTATAGCACCCAACCGCCCCGGAGCGACGAACCTTTTTGCGGCTTTACGTTCTGTGCGGAAGGACGCGGTGACATTTTTTCACGAAGCTTAATCATTCATGAACGGGGTGTGATCTAGTCATCCTTGCGGGGAGCTCCTATGCTTGTTTTTGTTGGCATTCCCTACAAGAATGGGTTAGGAAGTAGATATGAAACACCCTTATTGATGTCTTGTAGTCTCCTTGTATGAGGGGATTCCTTGGAGGGGCACGAATTAGATGTGAACCCAATGGATAATGTCGGCTACATTAGATAGGATGATTAGAAAGGTGAAAGGGTATGGATGATCAAATTGTTTCTTATTATCCTCCTTTCATTTATCATATTCAAACCTTTCTATTCGTCCTTCCTGTTCCCGTCCAGGTCTTAGTCTTGCCGTATCGCTGGATTGAAGAATTCTTTCTGGTATTGGGCCTATGAGTGATGTCTTATCGCTAGTGGAAGGGGACTCGTCTAGTGGGACTAGAATTTTCAGAGATGAGAACGAGAGGCTCTCACCTCAATCCGGTGTGCGGCCTACTCAGCTTCCTCCCACACTCTCCCTACGCTCTCCCTCGCCAACCCTGACTTCACACGCCCGGTTCTGGGAGAATATTAATGGGATGAAAAAAAAAAAAAGAATGCTTCTATTTGTAGTTTTTGGTAATCTTTTCGAGTTTTACGGCGTGCGGAAGCAACTGCCGAATTTAGAGTACGATACTGCCGGGCAAACGTCAGTTTCTTTGCTGTACAGCGTCGGAGGCAGCCCTCTGGACACCCATCATGACAGCTCACCTCTTGTGAAACTCGTAAGAGTATGATTACGTCTTCGGAGATAGGGGAGGGGGTTTGGGTGGTGTGAATACGGGGGGGTTGGGGGGGGAGATAGAGAGTCTAATGAGATTTTGGGGCTTATGTGATGAGGTCGTTAAAAGTTGGGTGTCAAAAAATGCGAACGTGAGATGGGGTCGACTTTTGTGGGATTTTCATTGTTTCCGTACCTGCATGCCTATTTTGGTGATTAGCATTTTGAGGTTGTGTTCTTCATCTTCTGTCTTCTTCGAAACAGAGTTCAAAAAAGTCGTCAAATTGGAAATAGTCTTCATTGCAGCCAGTACTCATCCAGTACTCTTCGCACCGAACTGCAAATCAATCACGTTAGCCGATAACCCCACTACTCAGCCCAGAGTACCCACTCAGCAGCAACAACACCCATTAATCAGTCAGTAGCCGGCCAATTCTAATTTGGTCCGGTAGCACCGTTGCGCCAAATACTATACATAATCGTTCATTAGCTACCGGATCAAAAAAGTGCGTCCTCTCCATTCAGTACGTACCTTGGGCCCGAGGGGCGCCTCCCGGATAAAAACCAGAGTATTAATTCACATCTGAGATAACTTACAAGCCAAAAGTTGTTTTTATATGTACGATTTGTTTTACAATGCGCCTTTTATCATTGGCAAAAAAACAAATAAATTAAATGGTTCCTTCATTGTCATACTTAAGTTAACTAATAAAATATAGTTGAACCCCACAAAAAATAACCACATTTTTTTTAATTTTTTAGGTTTTTTCTTTTTTTAAATTAATTTTCACTTGATATGGACTTCATTGATTTTAGGCCCCTTATCAATAGCCTATCTGGAGTAGCCCTAATGGTAAACTTATGACTTAAGTTAACAAATTTTTTTAGCTACATTACCACTACCAACAAAATATGCCAAATTTTAATGGCAATAACTTTTATGAAACCCTGTTTATATTCCTCTTCAACTTCCAAGTCAAGAGCAAATATTTTGCCTGAATATTAATTCATGCAGATTTTACATCGACAAAGACATTTAAATGGATTTTTCCTACATGTGTGCCTGCATTTTGGGAGTTTGTTTCAATCTGTCTGCGAATCTTTTGAGAGTAACTTCTGTCTTCTTTCAATCGCTATTTTTTGTTCCATAATCTCATCCCTTCCACTGTGCCTGTAGTTTCACTTTCAACAATAAACAATTTGGGTCCAATGCCTAAGGCTATTAATAATTTTTTGTAATGACACTCATCATGATACTTTACAAATGATGAGTATATCAACCAATTATTTCTCAATGTCCCAATACCAAGCAGAAATCATCAAGGCTAGGTGCTTTGTTGACAGGAATGCATGTTTGTAAAAAAAGTCAGGGTCTATGTGGTTATAGGGGATTTGTCTCCTCGGAGAAGTTTGGAGAATAAGCGATACTGTGTAAATGTAGTCAACAGAGGCACTGTGATGGTAAATTAACCATTAACAAAAACGTCATAATAACAATGTCAAACAAGTTTTTAAAAGAGAGTCTTAGTAAAAAATAATTTGCTGCTGCCATTTTTTGACTATATGTATATTCGCAAACGGAAAAAAACATGTTTGGAAAAAGATATCATCAAACCTGGAAGGGTGCTTGATCCACTTTATTAAAATACACGGAAGTAATGTAAAAGCGCCACCAATACTTGCATGACCGGCCCCCTTTTACGAATTGTGATTTTTTGTGGAAATCCCATGCTGGCATCACATGACATTATTGAGGTAAAATGTCTCAAAACTGGTGCATTGTGGGATGGAACTCAATACACCCCTCTGATTAGCAGTGTGGTTTGGTAAGGCCACTTACGACTTGGTTGGAGTGAGATAAGTTGGGCGTTTTCAAGTTAATCGCATCCACAGTGCAAGTTAAAGGGGCCAAAACACATGTGGCTTTAACTTGCCATCATTAAGTTGCACTTCAAAAATAACACTGCTAATGATTTTAAAAAATACCAGAGGCCTGGCCGATTTAAGGACATGTTCAAACTGCATTTAAAAGTTTGGCCCCTGGTTATGCAAGCACAAAAAATATTTTAGTTCAAGTAAAACTTTGGTAATGGTGAGAAGTAGAATGAAGTGAAGTGGAAAAATCCTTATTTTGATTCTAGAAAAGAACTTTCCATAAATAAAATAGCAAACAGATGAAACTGGCTAATAAATAATAGCCTATATTGGAATAATCATTTAGTCCTAATGCCATGTATCTTTAATTAAATCAGCAAGCTTTATTAAAATACACACTAAAAATACATAAAAACATACAAATTGACATTAAAAAGCCCGCAGTTGGGACCTAGACGCAGGGATACCCGACCAGCGGGTCCTTGGCAAGGAATAGAAAAATGATTGCAATTCAGTAACTGTGGATAAAATATTAACAACAAAGACACATTAATTAATAACAGACAGATTAAATCTTAAAAAGGCCCGGTTCCAACCACATTGGTTCAAACTTTGAGCAAAATATACTAAATGAGGTGCACAGAACGATTTTGCACACTTTATCCCGCACATTCTTGAAGGAAAGTTTGGTTTTCGACATTTTAACCACAATCCTCGAAAAAAGTCATTGGAACACCGCACACATGTTTTTTTAGTAGAGTAGATATGTGCAATATTTTGGGGGAATTGTGCACTTGGTGATAAAAGCACGAAATTTGGCACATATCTAAGGCATATCATAAGAAAGACTTTTAGCTATAGGGGCATCGCAGATTTGTCCTCTGATTAAAATGGCGGCCATTTTTCAAAATGGCTGCCATTACTTGCTATTTATCCTCTAGATTTGAGATTGAGTTGATAAATACAGTGCTTTTAGGCATTCAAGCATGGCATTTGGTGCACATTGGATGTTTCAAAAAGACTTTCGATCAAATGACCATAGCAGGTTTATCTTTTTTTTTTTTTTTTTTTTCCCGCAGTTGGGACCTAGACGCAGGGATACCCGACCAGCGGGTCCTTGGCAAGGAATAGAAAAATGATTGCAATTCAGTAACTGTGGATAAAATATTAACAACAAAGACACATTAATTAATAACAGACAGATTAAATCTTAAAAAGGCCCGGTTCCAACCACATTGGTTCAAACTTTGAGCAAAATATACTAAATGAGGTGCACAGAACGATTTTGCACACTTTATCCCGCACATTCTTGAAGGAAAGTTTGGTTTTCGACATTTTAACCACAATCCTCGAAAAAAGTCATTGGAACACCGCACACATGTTTTTTTGTTAATAGTGTAGTGATGGATTCTATGAGAAAGCTGGTACCTTAAGTATTACTTTTCCCTTTCCCTCTCCCGTCGTTCAATGTTGTAACACCTTGGAGAGATGCCGAGTGCATTGTCGTTTCTCAACATTGCATGGGGGAGTGGGGGAACGTTTATCACTACAGTCTCTAAAGTGTTCCAAGTCTTTTGCGAGGATTGCAGTCTTTTTAGATTTTTCAGGTTTTCAGGGGATATATTCTCTACTACCTATTTCAAGGGCGATAAATTCCACATGGAGAACCCGGTCTTTTAAATCACTAACGAGGCTGGCATATCTGTCTGTCTTCCTTACATGTGCACTCTCAATATTAGGTTCAAAAGGAACCGTGAGTTCAATAAGGGTGATCTTGTTGAGATTAGGCCAGTACAACACTAAATCAAGGTCGCTGGGAAAGGACTTCTTAAAATACCACATCTAAGAAAACGTGTTAAAAATAAAATAAGAACAGGTTCTTCACAATAAACAAACCAAACCTGAATGTAGTTAAAATTTTATGTTTTTGTGTAGGTTTTTTCTTTTTTTAAATCTACATTTTGACTGTTTAGACAGATTATTCATGTAAAAGTAGCCTTTGAGGTAAGCATTGCAGTATTAATATAGCACCTACGTGATTTTTTCAAACAATGCAGTGCTAAAGAACAGGAAAATAATAAACCGCACCATACTTTTGTTGTGTTTAATAACAGCTCTCTAATAGAATACATTTTATCTAAAATGTGATTGAGTCCACAAAGTACTGTAGATGCTGATGTACTATATTTAATCTTTGGTTATAAAAAATTTCTGTGTCAAATATGTAACTTGTTATATTTAATTCTGTAAACACTTCAAAGAGTAACATGACAGGACAAAGTGGGTTTTTTAACCTAACTAAGAATTCACACAATCAGTTTTACAAGCTCAAGTTGTAAAATGAAAAGGTAGTAGAAATTATGTAAACTTCAATCGCCGATAACTCAAAAGATGAATTTTTTAAAAATTAATTATTTAGTTTCATTTGTTCTTTTAGACATAGTAATTTGCACATCATTAAATAAGAAACAAGTTTAAAAAGGCAAAGGGCCTGATCATAGTGTTTGATGACAAATCCTATATACCGAGTATTCAATAGTTGTATATTATGTTTCAACAACAAATATGTTCAGAAAACATATTTGTTGTTGAACATTTTTTTTTTTTTTTATAACAACTATTGAATACTCGATCCTTTGATGTTTGTTGATGAAAAGGTATTCTGAAAAAGTATGTTAAGCTAATATCTCCACAACAGAGTCCTACGAAGATGGAAAATGATTGATAAATATACCCACTGCCTATATAGTGGTTGAAAGACATAAAAGTTGAATGAAACCAAGTATGGTCAGGTGAAACCAAATGCATCATTACTATCGAGCTAGCACTGAATTGCAAATCAAGGACAACCCCAAAGGTGAATTGGGAGTGCTAATGGCTATTGAGCTGATAAACAACAATAACTGTCAAGTGTCTCTATAGCTCTAGATATGAAATTTAATGCCAAGTGGTTATCAGACTTAGGCTGCAAATGCAATGCCTCTCTAGCCAGCCAGCATTGATCATGCATGGCTTTCAACTTTCACACAGCACATGCGGGTTAAATTGTAGGACAACAGACAATTCAGCATAACCTTGCCTACCAACCACAATTCTGCCAAAAACACAAAAGGCCGCACAACCAACATCTAACTCAGAAAATTTTCAATCCATAAACATAATTTCAGTAGATGTCATTACTTGCATACCTTCGAGTTTCAAAAGAATTGCACAAGGCATGAACGACTAAGTTCATGATATAATATTGGGTTTCCTACTTTACTTTGCTACGTGATGACAATAGCCTATATTATAGGCTAAAATAAATAAATAAATAAATAATAAAGATAAAAAAAATAAAAAAAATAAAAAATTTTTTATAAAACAATGTTTGCAGATATGTAGTTAGTAGTTTTCTAATGTGTGAAAATATACGATCGAGGAGAAAATGCATGCAATAGACGCATCTTAATATACGGGATAGTTTAAAGAAGCAAGGCATTTTTTTCGTTTTCTTAAATATCGTTTTTACTTAGGGAGAGTAATTTCTCCCCACATATTTATGCAACCTTGGTTTATTTTGGTTACATCCAAAGAGGTAGGCCTAAGATTTACTCAATTTGCCGCAAGTATTTATAATATGTTTAATAACTACTCTATATTTGAGGGCCAAGTTTAGTTTTAAATGGTACTAGGGTGATAATATTTGCACACAAATAACGAATTAACTTGGCAATTATCATCTTAATAAACAAAGAAATTAAAAAAAAAAAAAAAAAAAAAAAAAACAAATATTTTTAAATGTTTTTTATTATTTTATTTTTTTATTATTTTTTTTTATTTTACCACGTCGCATCCTGTGTTTGGTTTATTTCTTTTGTGGACATTTTTGTGAAATTTGAAGTTATGTGAATAATCATGCCATCTGCAATTAGAACATAATTTACAAAAGAAGCTTTTAAAGGATTATTCTAATACCTTCCATGCAACCACTGAGTGAGGGAGCGGTAGGTTATTAATTTTCACTTAAGTAGGCAATAGAATACGTCAAGGAGAAATTACAGCAAATTTCATCTCAGTAAATTAACTGCAAGCTATTGTATCGTTAACAATGGCAAGACTTCAATATCTTCACATTTTACAATTTTACTTGTTTATTTCATATATATAACTATGCTAAATTTTATTAACCAAGGAAGTGAAGTGTTGATAGATATACACCTCACTGCAAACACTAAGATTTTAGGTTGCTATGGAAAGAAACTTACCATTCAAATTTAGATCTACGAGACACGGATAGAGCAGGTTCAAAAGCGTAATTTAAAAGAAACATAAATACGATCAAAATTCAAAGAAATTATCAGAACAAAAAAGACCAGATTCAAAACAGGCTTATCCGATCACACACTGAGTTAGTTATGCTAATCCTACACTGTACACAAGTACATTGTTTGCCTTATTTCTTGAAAACTAAAATATTACTATGGCTTTTAGATAAACCCTGTATATCTCGAAAATTCCGTAAGCTATGGAATTTATTTTTGGGTTATTTTGGGTAATTCTTGTGCTTTGTCCAAATCTCAAAATCGGACTTGCTTTGGGGTGCGTGACTTGAATTTCCTTCTTGGCGATGCATATAAATTTTGATACTTTTGATACTCATATTACCACGATACGAATAGTTTACCTATGTAATAAATTATATTGAAATGAACCCAAACACTGACATTATAATCTAAACAGCTAATTTGAAGGAAATACCAATAATATTATAGCCGTTGTTATTGAACATTTTGCTATGCATTTGATATAGGCGGAGGGGATTAAACCAGGCCGAATGTCTCTCAAATCAAATATGTCAAACAAGAAAGCAGCTTTCTCTATTTGCCCTATCAACAAAATATCTTCTTTGCTATAAATGCGCATGTGCTCCAACAATATGCACCAATAATAACCAATCCTCCTTGTCATTGACAAAATATCTTAATATAGGAACATTTTAGGAATAAGCAGAGGCATTTGTACCGCAAACTAGATACGTGGTTAAGTCTTGCAAATTGTATTCTTACCGTCTTCTTGAAATGGCAAGATACGACTTAATTTTCATCCACGGCGTTCCTCCTCTTGTAACTTCATTTCTCACCATCATTGGAAATTCACTGACTGTAATTGCATTTCTTCAGATCAGAAATTTGCGTCTGAATCCCAGTAATTTTCTCATTTTTGCACTTTGTTTCACCGATCTACTTTTTGGAATGTACATACTTGTACTAGATGTCATCGTCTATAATTCGATTGATAGTTACGGCGAGATTGGATGCATGATAGCAGTATGTTTGAGCAGCCTCTACATCATTGGAAATTTTCTGTTGATTGCAATCAGCTTAGACAGGGTCTTACTCGTGTCTTTGAACTACTCAAAGTATGTCAAAATTCAAACAAACACGTCTATAAAACTTACAATCATTATTTGCTACGCTGTCGGTTTAGGCCTTGCAGTGGTGGAGGTCGGCCTGTGGAATTTCGCGAAAAGAAACAACATTGTCGCTGCTAATATAGATTTTGATCATTTCTGTCTCTCGCCCGCTAGAAGAATGGGGTGGTTTGGGCTGCTATACACTATTGGGTTCGTCTGGATGCCTGTTTTGGTGATTAGCATTTTGAGCGCTGTGTTCTTCTGTCTTCTTCGAAACAGAGTACAAAAAAGTCGTCAAATTGGAAATAATCTACATGCAGCCAGTACTCGCGCGACTGCATCAAGTCAAGTTCAGCCGATAACACCCAATACTCAGCCCAAAGTACCCACTAATCAAGCAACAACACCCATTAATCCGCCAATAGCCGCCAATTCTCAGCTTTGTCCGGAGGTACATACTCGGCCGAGTGCACCAAATAATCGTTCAATACGATTACCGGATCAAAGTGCGTCATCTCCATTAGGCGATAAGACTGACACTAAAAACCGTTACATTAAACCTGCAATAACATTAGCAGCCCTAGTAACTGCTATGGCAATTAGCATGTTACCGTATTGTTTCTACATCCTAATTAGCACATTCTGTCATGGATGTAATAACGGCAGTGTAGTATTTATTTTGATATGGATTAGTCAATTTAATCCAATGCTTGATCCGGTTATTTACGCAGCAACGCAGAGAAATGTCCGTGTGTTCTACAAAGGAAAAGTGATGAAGATTTATGAATGGTTTCGAACACGACTTTGAAGTTCTGGCTTCTGTCAGACGACTAATAATATCATTAACCAGTTTTTATATAGCGCTTAATCACCTTAAACAGGCTCAAAAGGCGGTTGACAATTATTATTATCAAAGACATGCCTTACAAGCCCACACGCCTATCAGCACTGCAGATTGTAATGTTCCCCATAGCAGCTCACCAGGTTTCGCTTGGGTCGACGAGGCAATTGAGATAAAGTATCTTGCCCAGGGACACAAACGCGTTGACCACAGTGGGGCTCTAACTCTCGATTTTGACGGTCTAATGATCACGAGTCCTGCACTTTTCCACTACACCACACGTGATCTCAGTATGCAGTTTGAGTACTATTTACGAGTACATAACGAGTATAAGTACTGGGCTACGAGTACATGCATGTCTAGAACTCCAACATTACAAAATATACAAACCACAACACTAAATAAACAAAATCAAGTGTAAACCAGTTACTTTTTAAGTAGTCTTTTTATAATCCAGGGGTCAAGCAATAGTTTGCAATGACCCGGCTCCAATGGAGCAAACCATGAAACTGAAACATGCATGTCTATGACTACATTTAGCATGAGTACAAACACGGGTACAGGTGCATTGGGCATGTGTACGGGTATGCGTGTGAGTAATGTAGCATGAGTAAAAAGTACTTGGGCCTGAGTGCAGGATACAAAAGTATGTGGACCTGAATAATGAACAACGGAGTATGACTGTACTGTGTTGTACTCGTAACTTGAGTACAGGTGATGATAAGTGTACTCGAGTACTACGAGGTTCTGGATTTTATTTTAGATAATAAGATAGCAAGTTTGTAGGCTCGTAATATTCAGTAAATCAATATATTCTGAAGGCAATACAGGATGTCCTTCAAAACGTAAATAACTTAATACAGTCATGTGTCCATTATACAAAACATGGAAACATAATTGCTATAACTGATTTTTTTCAATATTAACCACTGAGGCCGATTTATTGGTTGTACATTGCGTTATATATGATATATTTAGCCAATCAGAGATATGATAGGAAAAGCTTCAGTTTGTATAACTAGATATATAGAAGAGGCTGTGTTGTATTGGGGCTCACGAGTATTTCTGGTTATATTTATGTAATGAGCCAATCAGCCTCTACCGTACTGTATTGAAAGATGTTTAAGAGGATTTGATCGCTAATTTAGAAAAGTAAGAGTAGCACTGATACCGTACATACAAGCACATTCCTACACAAGACAGACTTTAGTGCTTCTAATCATTATGGTTTACATGGATCCCAGCTCATGAAAACAGTAAGTTCAATTTTCTCAGAAGGTGCTTCCGAGCACGCACTCAGTGTACCCATCTCCCCCTTCCTCTCCACCTCCTACATACACGCCCGCTTCAGCCTCCCCTGCCCTCTTTCGTCTCTCCAATCCATTCCCTTCGATTTACTACTTCCCTCTGAGATCCCTTATCCGCTTTCTTCTTGTACCCTTCCCGCTTCTACGCTTTATCCGCTTTTAAACACCAAACAACTCGGTCCCTCCTTCCCTTCCCCTTCCGTTCCCCGCTGCTTTGTGGCGTTTTTGAAAATTAATCATTCTTGAGAATGGTAAGGTGGAAAGGTTTATACCACAGGCGAGTATAAACGTGATACTATGAACTCACCCGGGGGGCACTTACCATCTTGGTAAGCCCACGCGTATGTAAGGGGTTAAGACCCCCTTTTCAGCACGTTGCACAAAGACCCATATTTTTTTTATTTCACCCAAAATACCCCATTATTTTGTGAAAATTTTACTACTGTCCCCAAAAGACCCTATTTTTGGAGAAAATGTGACATTTAACCCGAAAACTTAACTTTTTTAGCCAAAATCGCAAAATCTCACCCCAAAAACCCATTTTTTTTATAAATTTTGCAATTGTCACTCTGAAAGTCACTATTGGGGCAATTTGGCTAACTCTCACCCCAAAGACCCCCTATTTTTTCGTCCCTGTCAAACCGGAATGCCCCAGGGTTTGAAGCGCGAGGACTTACACCCATATCCGTTTCATAGGTGAGTGCCCCCCCCCCCCGGTAACTCACTCATTCTGTATCAAATCATACCAGCAAATAGTCAGGAGGATGGGGCAAAGGGTGGAAATGAAATACAGACTTTTTTCTGTCTATTGATGGATTTTTTGTCATATGATGAACCTAAGCTAATAATTCTGGAGGGTGTGCAAAATTTCGTGGCAGGTCCATTTCTAGAAATTCATCTGGCCGCTATCAATCTCAAATTCTTCAAATGGCCATAATTTTATGTCACTAGATCCAGGTTTAAAGCACTGAGGAATCTTTTGGACCTGTTATTGACGTGATTTGATCACACCAGTACCATCAAATCCAATATGGCCTCCCAAAAAACCCCAATATGCCTGAAATCATTTCTAAGTGACCATAATATACGATTGTGTAGGGCATTTAAGTCTGCTTGCTCTTACCCAGTAGGTACTCATATCTGACATTTCAAGTTGAACAAGTTAGCAAATCAAGATGGAAGCCAATATGGCTGCTTTTAAGATCTTTAAACCTAGGAATTTCAATAGTCATTATACTGGCCGGAATTTGAATTTTAGTTGTGAGTCAAAACAAATATACCAGCTACGAGTTTAATGCTCAAAGACAGATCATCTATATTTAATTTAAAACATTTAATAATTCATTTTGGGTGTTGTAACTAAGATACAATAGAGATCTTATCGTAATTGATAGTTGTAAAGAAGGGTAAAAAAGGCCCGCCACATTGGCGCCCATCTAAAAAATATTTAATTTGAAGAACCAGAAATTCCAGTAAGGAATGTCAAATGGCTCACATATGTATCCATGACCTTAATTGACACCTGTATATAATTAATTAGGGATTTGTAATAAATATACAATATAATTGTAGGTGTACTATTTTTAAAAGGAGGGGGTATGGCGCCATCTTGAATTTTGAAATGGCCATTACAGAGAAAGGGCCAAATGAGGGTTTTAGGGATCAAATACATGTATTCTCATAAGTGTTAAAGCATAAAAGCATGCTATAGACAATGGAATTAAGCTCTAAACTGCAAAATGTGCAGAAAACACTGACGGTGTCCGAGGCGTTGGAATGCTTCTAGGAGGGTAAAGTATCACTTGCAGAGTGTGAATCCAAATTGTAAACAGATTTTTGATAACCTGCAGAACATATTTAGGTGTTCAGCATGTTTTCAAGTAGCGTAAATAGGTTAAAGGGGGTGTTAGATCATTTTAATGATTCCTAGGGGGGGAGCCTATTTGACTTTGACCCAGCATTATTGGATTTTTGTGGCAAGGTAATGATAAAAGTACATTACAACCTTCTCGTTGCTTAAAACAACGGAGTACCGAGAAAGATTGTCTCTATCTGAATTACTTAAGGGATTATTAGTGAATTTGGACATGGTGGCAGCCATATGGGATTTTTAAAAAATGGCACTGTAACAAATTGCACACCTCAAAAAATTTTGGCTAGTTCATACTTGAACTAAAATTTATCAATAGAAAAAGTCTTTACTCCATTTCCATTCCTTCAGGCTGGGTGCCTAAACTTTACTGCGACTAAAATAGTGACGGGGTTTTTTTTTAATTTACCCTGTCTTTGTACTAAACATCGAGTGTTTTACTAGTGCTTTAGAACAACATTGTATTTTGAGCTTGGTCCCATATCGATCTACTTCTAGTTAAATTTTACCCTTTGTGGATCCGCAAGAGAGGTCGGTAGTGACGGTATATTTGAGTGCCGATCAGCAGCTCTACACTGCCAGAACGAAATTAAGTTGTTTAACGCCATTATCAGCGGATTTCTAAAAATGTAAACAAATCGCGCCCCACTTTTTCATCAAATGCCTGTGCCTGTTGTATTGGAATTGGTTGTAGTAAAGACTCTGTAAGTGACTAACCTTAACACGCCGTATTATACAATCGAAATGCCGATTTTTATGCATTGTTTACGTAATAAAAAGTCAGCTCCGACTTTATTAGTAAACAAAACCGTCGTAAAATGGCATCTTCAAGGCCGACTTTAAAATGCTTTAGGTTCGTTTTTCCCAAAGAGGCATATTTAAGTGTTGATAGGACCTAACACACTAGGCACTTTAGAAACAATTTTAGATGTGCTATATCAACAAAAATCATCAAAAATCAGATGTTTGGCATGTCTGTAACAAGTACAGGTACCCACACATAATAACGGACAAAATCGGGTTATTTAGTCATTATTGTCCGTACGAAACTTCTACAACACGTACGTGAATGGAGAGGGCCCCCTAGCTTGAACACTGCCGTTTTTTCCCTTTTCTATCAACTTTCAGTGAAAAAAAAGTAACTTATGAGATTGTACAGAACTTATCCTTCCCTTTTCAACGATTCCTTAAATTATCTGTGGGAACCGCTGAGATCTTGATGGAATAGCTTGCCACGATCAAAATAATAGAGGGAGCACTTCTTGGTGTTCAAGATTATCAACCTCCTCGCGGTGAACCCCGGTAACTGATATTTTCAGGCGAATGATAATAAACTGAGGCTATGCTAACATCTGTTGTCTTTTTTAATTCACTGTATGTCTTTTTAATTCACTGTTGTCTTTTTTATCTCACTGTATTTTAATCATGCCTCGTCAGAGGACATTATCTGATGCCAGTCTGGCACACGTGCCCTTATTAGGGCAGGCATCACCAGATGTCAAGTCAGATGGCATCTCAGTGCTCCAACTAAATGTGGAATGTCTCACTATGGCAAAGATAAACATCATTGAACACATCACACATACGCATAAAGTCACTGCGATTCTCCTCCAAGAGACACACGCTACCAACAGTTCCATTCTGAACATCTGCGGCTACACCCTAGCTGCACACACCAAGAGTGCTACCCACGGGATTGCCACCTTTGCTAGTAACTCAGCCCAATGGAAACAAATTGCAACCTCACCTGCAGACTCCACCCTGGAATGGGCAACTACCAAAATTGCAGGTGTTCATGTCACCAATGTCTACAAGCCACCTAACCATCGGCTTCAAGCAGACTCTCTACCAAGTACCAACTTATGGTGCACCTTGCATTTATGCCGGCGACTTTAACAGTCATAGCATTACCCGGGTTTACAGGAAATCCAACCCTGATGGAGCTACCCTAGAGGACTGGGCCTCAAAATCAGGTGTACAACTTTTGCACGACCCCAAGCAACCAGACACCTTCAACTCTGGAAGGTGGAATAAGTCTACAAACCCTGACCTCGCTTTTGCAAACATGGACACCATCCCCATTCACCGTACTGTTCTCGACCGCTTTCCGAAGTCCCAACACAGACCATCACTGATCGCTCAGGAGAACTTTGCTAAGCCTGTACCAACGAAGCCAGTGAAAAGGTGGAACTTCCGCAAGGCAGACTGGGACCATTCAAGAACCTGGTGGATTCAGAAGTACCCAACCTCCCGACACCAACCTCCTCCAACCTGGACGGACAATTCCTACACAGCACTGTGTCAACTCTTTATTAATATAGCAAAGAAGACCATTCCACGTGGCTGCCGTCGCAGTTATATCCCATCCTGGGATGAGGAATGTGATGCTCATTACAATGACTTCCTGAATTCTGAACCCGGGGAAGAAGCTTCATCCAAGGCTTCAGACCTGACAAACTGCTTGGACAGGAAACGCCGTGAGCGCTGGGAGGAGACGGTCCAAGGAATCGACTTCACCCACTCCAACAGGAAGGCCTGGAAGACTATAAACCGCCTCACCGGCAGAATTTCTAAATCATCGAAATGTCTAGTGACTGCCAACTCAATTGCTGAGCAACTCCTCGCAAATGGTCTTTTCAAGAACATTGATAAGGATCACAAGGGCCACGGCTGGTTACAAGGATCAGCTTAATTGGCATTAACAATGACGACACGTTTTGACGCATGAGAGATAATGGTGGTGCTACACACGTGCACGTGCACCAGACTCACCAACTATTCTTCTCAAAACAAATAAAAATAGGCTTACGGTTACGCTGACTTTGCGATGGTCTTTTTCTTTGAACTAGAATTTTAATGATTCAAAACTTAAACGCGCGGCCGACTCGCTTCGCGTCTGGTGCATGGTGGACCACCATATTTTATACAAATAAATATGAAAATGACGAATTTTGAACAAATAAACACATTAACGTTTTAATTCTCGGTTTGAAATTTTATAAAAATGTTGAAAACACTCCGGACTTATTTACCGTTTAAGCCACATAAACACGTGTTTGTGAAAGTCACACAAGTAAAAAGACACAAAAGTATACCTCCGTGTGTATGTATGTATGTGTGTGTGTGTGTGTGTGCGTGTGTGAGGGTGTGTGTGTGTGTACTTTTAACATATGAATGTTTGAATGTCCATTCAAGAGGAGGTATAGTGTTCTTCCCACAATGTAATTCTTCCAATACAGTTTTTGCACTGGTTGACACATTAATTTATAGTGACAAGAGTACCCAAATGAACAGAACTCACCACAAGTTGCCTACCAAGCACTAGAATTTTTTATGACACCTCCGTTGCCTTCCAAGAGAAAGTACACCAAGAGTGCACATTCTAAAACGGATGGACGAGCTCTAAAGGTAAACGACGCAGGTGGTAGTCGCCAATGATCTACTTCTCAATAGAACCTCAGGGGATCCCTGTGACTACTAGGAAAGACTGGTTGACTGTTGGGGAATAGTACCTTCTGACGACTGGAAAGACAGTGGACGGCAGGGAAAGACCGCTGGCGCCGGGGAAATAGCCGGGAGATCTACAGGTTGGCACCCTACGATCTGCTCTATAACTGCTTATAGTCCTACAAAGAGAAACACCCCTAGGTTCATGCGAGAGCGGGGGCGGAAGATTGAACCAAATGGACAGACTCAACGGAAACAACCTCTGGAACGTACCTTACGACAGAGAAGTAGTTCACTATGTTAACTATGTGGGAAGTCAGGCTTCAAAAATGTCAAACTTCACCAAGCAAAAAACTAAGTGTGGAGAAAGTTCATCGCAGCCAAATCCTATAAGGAATGAGCGTCAGTCGAGCCAGTCAACGAAACCCTCCGGTAAGGTTGGAGGCCAGTATAAAAAACCACAGCGCCTCTAGGATGACAGGCAAGAGTTTTCATCACAAGAATAAAAGTAAAGAAGAAGCCCGGTCTAAGTGCAATAATATCAAAGTTGCAGAGCAACTCAACTTACCAAAGCCATCTGACAAAACATATTGGAAAGCTTTAGATGATCTACTTTATGAAGAGCTCCCTATCGAAGTAGGTGGAAATCCAGAGGAGCAGCTTGATAATCTGGAAAAACATGTCTACAAGAGACTCAAGGAGAAACAATCTTGATCTCCAAAGAGGAAAATACCAAACATCCCTTACTCTTCAGACTAATAACCGTGAAGAATGCCAGTGGAAATATTGGCGTGGGAATTCTAGCTCAAAGGATGATAAAATATCTTTGTGACAATCAATATATTGACAAATCCATCCAGAAGGGATTCATGGATAAGATCTCAGGATATGTAGAGCACCGGGTAGAGCACTCTGAAGCACTCACAGAAATGCTCCTGGATGCAAAAACAAGTATGGTAAACAAATAGTGACAACTTGGCTGGACCTGCAGAATGCCTACAGTCACTCATAACCTCATCCAGTTTGCTCTTGAATGGTACTATGTGCCTGATCATATGCGTAAGTTAGTGTTCAACTACTACGACGACCAGTTCATCAGAGTCAAGACCAAAGACTGGACCACAGACTGGATGCAGTGCCTTATAGGAGTATTCCAAGGATGCCCCTTATCATGTACACTCTTCCTCGCAGTCTTCAGCCTGTGTTTAGACCGTCTGGATGGATTGAGAGACCTTGGATATCACCTCAACTCTAACCTAACATCAACTGCTAAAGCATATGCAGATGATCTAACTTAGCAGCAAGAGACCCAGAAGGATGCCAGACGCTAATCACCTCAGTAGAAGAATTCCTTACATGGACTCGCACAATGAAGGCAAAACCAGCAAAGTGTAAGGCCCATGCCATGAAGAAATTTATACCAGACAAAAACAAAATGAGACAAGAAGGTCATAAAACTCAGTATGCTGCATTTCATCCCAAGCTGACCATCGATGGGAAAGAAATAGCATACATCCGCAGCCAACCTGTCCTATTTCTGGGAAAGCTTATCTACGAAGACCTAAAAGATGATGGCATAAGAAATCAAGTAACAGAAAAGCTACAACATCTGCTAAAACTGACAGACAAAAGCCAGATCAATGGTATCATGTAACTGTGGATGTATTATAACAATGCAATACTACCAAGGCTTTCATGGGAGTTTACAATCTACAACTTTCCGATTAGCTTTGTACAGAAATTAGAAGCTGCATGCACTAAGCACCTTAAGAAGTGGGCCGGCATCAGCAGAAACACCACCACTAGTGCCATCTATAGAAGAAGAGGGAAATATGGCCTAGAGTTGAAGAAGCTGACTACATCAGTGAAATGCATGCAGCTGACAAAATATCATCTTAATAAGTACTCACAAGATGGTACCACACAAACTCTGTACCGTGAAGTCCTGGAAAAGAAGGCAAAAGGTGCACGTTTGAATGGTGTTAAAGTGATTGAACAGAAAGAGCGTCACCTAATCATCAATGAATTGTGCAGAGGACAGACAGACAGAGCAGGACTTGGATACAAAGCAAACCAGAAACTAATTAAAGACATGACTCCCCAGGAACACAGGCAAGCCCTTACCAGTCTTGTGAAAGATGTTGATGAGGAAACCATGCTTGTTCACCTGTACTCCTGTGCAGCACAAGGAGACTGGACCACGTGGGATAATATCATGCAGGTAGACACTTCATGGAAGAAAGTTTTATACCTGTGGTCTCCTGAACAACTTGCATTTCATGTGAACTCCATCCACAACACACTCCCCACTCCAGCCAACCTTAAGCTCTGGGGAAAAACCAACTAAGGTCTGTGCCAGCTATGCAACCACCAGCACTGCACCCTCTTTCATATCTTGAATGGCTGTAAGCACTCTCTTGAGAGTGGAAGATATAACTGGAGACACGATCAAACACTCTTCTTCCTTACATCACAGAAGCCAACACAAGCTTGTCGTGTGCTACTGGCCAAGAAAAGGTCCTAACAATACGATTCCAAACAAAGGAAGGGAAAGCTTACAGAAATCAACCTGTGCTGCTACCAAGTGCAATGCCAGTGCGAATTCTGAGCCAGGCCAATGACTGGAAGTTTCTTATGGATGAAGAACACAATCCAATTATATTTCCTCCACAAATTATGGAGACTGCAAAACGACCAGATATCATCATCTACTCAGAATTAGCCAAGATAGCAGTACTTATAGAACTGACAGTTGAGCAAAACATGGCTAATGCAAATATGAGAAAGAAATGCAAATATGGTGAACTTGTTGCAGAATGTGAGAACCACTCATGAACCACTCACTACTTCCCTATTGAGATAGGAAGCCGAGGCTTGTATAATACATCCCATACATCTCGGCATTCCAAAGGGAAAGAGGAAGAAGATCATGGACCATGCAGCAAAGATAGCCTTGAGAGGAAGCTATGCTATCTGGCTTAGCAGAAACTCAAAAGCCTTCCAAGGGATGACTTTGATATCAATGCCAAACATAAACTCAGAGGGAAGTGAGACGGTTGTGGCCACGCAAAACTAGTTGAATCCACCAAAGCCTGGTCCGATGCCCAGGAACCTCTGAAGTTGCCTACCAAGCACTAGAACTTTTTTCTGACATCCCCGTTGCCTTCCAAGAGAAACTACACCAAGAGTGCACATTCTAAAACGGATGGACGAGCTCTGAAGCCTGAAGGTAAACGACGCTGGTGGTAGTTGCCAATGATCTACTTCTCTTCTTTTCATGAATTTCCTATTTGCTCCTAAAAGAAATTAGAAACTTCACAATTTTTGTACCGCTTCCTTTCAGATGGGGATGTTTTGATAGAAAGCATCACATCAGTGCAAAAATTAGAATTTTCACATTTTTAGGAACACCTGATATCTCTCGTTGCACCTTTAATCTTGCATATTTACTCAAACAGTAAGAATTTTGTGTTCATAAATTACTGCGGATAGATCAAACCTTTTTTTTTTTAAATCGCCGTTGTTTTTCGATGTATCCATACAGTAAATTTGAATCTATTAAGACACACGGTAGTGTGTCACCAAGTATTAAAAATAACCCCAAAACAAGAAAAAACAGCAAAAAAGCATCAGAACGCCCATGAAACAAGCGACACACACCGTGAGTATATTAACAGAAACAAACTTCCCTTTGTTTGACCCGTGTTTGACGAGTAAAACCACTAGGTGGGAGTATCGTTAAAAATCGCTTAACTACTCGTAATACAAAAGCAAAGCATACATTTCAACCCTCAAAAGTGTATGTGACACATTTCATGAGCAAGATATGAATTAAGAAGACGGAAACGACGAGTTAGAAATGTGTTTTCAAACTGTTATCTGTAACGATAATTAGTGGCAAATAGGAAACCCAGGAAACTTAAAAAACGGTCCTCAACATACCTACAGTCGTTATTCCGAGATAATATTGGGGAAATTGAGTACATTATTTCTATTTATCCCATGATGTGCCTTTTATGCAACATTGAAAATACTTGGACTCCATGCACAAGAAAATGATGTTAACGATTCTTTTGTCCCATCATTAACTGAACCATCACTTACTAGCATCTACACAATCGCATCTTAATCTTTTAGCTCTTCCGTGGCGCAGCGGTTTAATCGGTGGACATTATTGACTTTATTTTTGGATAGTCTGTTGTTGTCAGTTCGAGTCCGGTGGCCCACTACTTTCGGCATATTAAAATTATGCTAGTATTCAGTGCTGGTGGTCATTCTCTTTAATTTTGGTTATGTAGGCTAACGGTCGCCCTGACGCGGAATAGTATAATCAATCTAAAATTGTACATGGAGGCTTTTCAGGGTTCTTTTACGCGCTTTTCCAGGAGTTTTTACTAGTTTAATTAAAGGTTTCTGAGTGATACAGAGTGGCATCTTTATAAAGCTTATCGTAGAAATTAACTGGTGGTTTCCTTAATTGTAATGGCAATAGAATTGATACGTGGTCTCTTGGTAAAATACGTCTTACTGGGTGCAAAGCAGTAACTCATTCTTTTCTTTTAAAACGTAAATAACAGTATATTATCAACAAAAGGAACTAAAATACATTTTGCACAATTTTATGCCCTTTTTAATTCTATTTTTTTTTTAAAGGCCTAAAATTGGAGAAACCTTACAATCTGAATATCTCAGTAACTGAAGGAGATAAAGATGTCAAAAAAACACTAAACGTTTTATTTTTCAAGTATAATTAATTTATATAAAAGCTCAATTTTGATAGCCCATGGACTTCAAGCACTTCATATTTTATTATCAATGTTAAGAGCAGTATAGACAACCAAAAAATACATGAAAATACCGAGAGAGAAAAAACAGTCGACTTCGAATACTTTATTAATTATTATAATTAATAAATTATTAATTAATTATTTAATTATATAGGTTTTCCAAGTCAAATGTCCACTATTTTCAACCAATCGTCCTCAAAGGCATTTGAAATGTCCTATTGTGAAATACCGTATATGTTTTATTAGCATACACCAAATGTCAACATAGGCAGTTCAAATGTCCATTAATGCTAACTAAATATCCATATTGTGAAATATGTTTTACTAGCACATACCAAATATCAACATAAGGCAGTTCAAATGTCCAATAGTGCTAACAAAATATCCAATTAGCTCACTCAATTTCCCATAAGTGAAATCAAATGTTTACTAGTGATTTCAATGATCACAGTTTAAAACAGTTCCAACTTGCAACATACAAACCAATATTTTAATAAACGTCATAAATGTCAGGAACAAGCGGTTGGTTGTCATAAAATTTCATAAAGATGATGAGAACGTTTTCCTTACAGCATGCAGCAACAAACTATTACACAAGTTATATGGTGCAAGTTTCTGAATCTTCTTTTCGTTTGTTTCTTTTCTTTTTTTTTTTGGAAACATTTAAATGAATAACTGATCATACTGATGGAAATTTCTAGTCATGCAGTATCTCTTCATACTCAATACAACGATACAATAACAGTATCCTAAAATGGGATTACGGTATTTTGACAAAACGAAACGCCCATTGGATTAGTCGCTTTATTCCGTTATGCACATTATGCATGCATGGCGGAATAAAGGTTTGTATGTATGTTAATGTATTTGTGGTACAACATGGGCGTTGTCGTTTGGTTCGGCAAAATACAGTAGTAAGCCTCCCAGTGGCGGAGAAAATAATTAATAATAAAATACAAGATCAAACTTATAAAGCGCCTACTTGCCAAAGGCTACTAGGCGCAAAGAAGGAAGAAAAACGGGAAGCTAATGTTAGTGAATAGGTGTGTTTTAAGAGCTTTTTGAAAAGACATGATGGCATTAGGTCTCTTGATGGCAGGGGCAAGGAGGTTCCAGGGGACGACGCCCAATAATGGACAAGGCCCGGTCCCCCAAAACGTCACTACGCGGATGTGGGACCGCGAGACCACTTACCGGCCAGCTATGGAACGGAGAGAAGGGATGGACTGGGGGTTTTCCCCAAATTTCTTTATGTCCCCAGTTCCTCCCCCCCCCACCCCCAGATGGAAAGAAAACTGACAGATTTTTGGCAAAAATTAAGAGGTTTGGGGCAAAAAATTCACCACATTTAGCCCCAAAAAGGTTAAACTATGAAAATCTGTGATATTGTTAACCCCTAGAATTTCACTTTTACCCCACAAAATGTCACTTTGCTAGTGTTTGCCTCCCCCCCCAATGAAGTCTGGACGCCGCCCATGAAGCTCCTAAAAATATACAGTATCAATATACACTTGTAAAAACAATATGTTTATAGGATATATAATATATATATATATACATAATTGTGAGCGTTGGAGCTTACTTAAACTCTGTGATTCCTGTACATAGAAATAACTACAAATATTGTGAGAAATTGGTGACAGCGCGGGCGTAGCATTATTATCGCAAATGAACTTGCTGTGGATGGACTCGAACCCACAAACCTTCCGGTTTTGATCTTGGATGCGCTAATCAATGCGCCGCCACGGCATGTGATGGGTCCGGGCGAGCGCATCCGAGATCTAAACGGAAGGGTGTGGGTTCGCGTCCCATCCACAGCAAGTCCATTGTGCGAGTAAGTAATGCTACGTCCGCGCTGGCACCAATTTCGCAATAGGAGTAGGATGTATTATATATATATGATATATAATATTATATATATATAATATTTATATATATATTATATATATATATATATATCTATATAGTGCTTTCCATAAAATTTATTTTTAAAAAATTTCAGAGGATTTTGAAATATATTTTTGTGTAGTACTAAATAAAGGGGATAGTCATCTAGAACTAAGACAGTCACCTAAAATGGATTTAAAAATGTTAGAGATTGAATGGATTTTTCGTTTCATGCAGCCAAAAATTAATGCACAGCATAACAGTGCTATAGGATACCGGGTAAACAAAACTTCCGGATCCGAAAATTTATGTAACAAAGTTTGAGGTTAAGCTTAGCTTATTTCACACTTATTGGTTATGAACAAGCATTACATATTGGCAAAAAACCACGATTTGTTTGAAAATCAAGTGCGCCCTATCGGAAATCTCTGAGTCAGTCTTTTTCTGAGCTTTTGTTCACTTATAGGTTATGCGTGTTCATTGACATAAATAAGAGGATCAAAAGAATTACAGCCTTAATTCAGCTATGTTCAGTTTTTCCCCTCCCTTGATTAATAAAACCGAGTTCAAAACAGTTCCTCTTCTTGTGAGGCAGCAGAGAAAGTACTCTCTTTCCTTACCACACACCATTTACGTATGCGTCTTAGGCACCACAGCGCCGCCCATTGTTGAATCTTGGCAAACCTGGGCAAATCTTCCGGCCCTAGGAGTTATCACCAACATATTAGCACTTGAGCGGCGCGGTCCGGTAAGTACGTATATCCTGTTGCTCAAATTGAAAGCGTTAATGAAACCAGCGTGTGAAAATTCTCAAGAATGAATAATTACCGAAAGGCATTGTGGGGAAAAGGGATGCGGCCCGTAGCGATTGCGTGTTCACTTTCCGTGTTTGCGAGCACCGAAGTACCCGTAAAAAACGTTCCACTTTCTCCCGCTAGGTTTTAAGTTCAGAACCCAATTACGTACATATTGAAAACAAAACATAGGAACGGACACAAGTGGCTAGGGGCCGACCAGGTAACCCTAGGCTATAAATCGAGATGGCAAGAAGATCGTTTTGTAATACTTAAATATAATAAAGCGCACACATACAGGTGTTATTTTTGGAAAAAGACGAAAAAAACGGGAAAAATACGACCCATACAAACAATTTTCTTTACCTTTTCGCTGGCTCATTTCGCATTGCCTGCTATGTCAAGTCATGCCACACGCCAGGCTTACAAAAAAACTAGTGAGCTAATTGTTTTTTTTTTTTTTTGTTCAGGAACCCATTCTAACATCAGACGACCAACTGATTCGTTGATTTCGCGATATCAAGGTAACGCGAAACCGTTTTTCTTCCTTGTACAGCTAATCGCAGAGCCTTTAACACAGGCGATCTCTGCTGCTAGGGAGTCAAAAGATGTAGTGCATGTCTAAGAATAGCGGCCAATTAGCGATGGTAATCGGACTAGGTGGCGCTGTGTGTGCCAGCAGTACAGATGCTATAGAGCGTAAATGGTGGGACAGGGTATCTCAGGAAGACTGTACAAAAAAACGTACCCGAAACCATACGTGACTTGAACTCTATCAAGAACTCAAACCACATACCTTCAGAAAAGCGACTTTTGTGGCAGATCCGTCGGAGCACACCATCTTTAAATGGGAAAAAAGATTGCGCCGCCGTGGATGATGTTAACAACGAGATTGGGCTTTATTCCGTATCTGTATAGAACCGGTCTCCGAATCATTGAAATACGACCAATTGCCAACAATAAGAAATCAAGCAAGAAAACAAACGAAACTAAGCAATATCAACTTGAAAAGTATTCAAGTCAGAACAAGACGGCCTTTACACAAGAAATATATGAATACTAATTCCAAACTCAACTGCCAATATAACCTTCAACAAGAACAAGTGCAGTTGGAATTATTTAAATCAACAATTTAGTCTAATGATGATGGTCCCTTTAATGAAATATCATGAACGTTCTCAACAAAGGAATTCGGAAAAGAAGAAATGGGACCAAGTTTGCATGGGGCAGACACACTTGAGTATACTTGGTGCTATCTTTACACATTAACTTTATATGGCCCGTACTCTTTTTAAAACTTGGTGGGTTTTTACGTTGCCAACGTGTTTTTGGTAGATTTTTATTCACAACTTTACAGGTTGTGCGATTAGCATTGATGTGATTGCAACGCTTGCGGTATTGTTCTTTATTTTGGCATGATTGGAAAATTTAAGAAAGCGCCGGCTAAGGAAGTAAAGGTTAGGCGTTGGGGTTTTTTTTTCGTCTTCATGATTGAATATTATAGCTTTTCCCGGCCAATTTCACAATTTACATGTTCGATTTTATAAAAGGGCCATATTCTTTTTCGCGCGAAATTAAACGATGATGTATATTGGTATTTCAATTAAGCAATATGTCAATTCATGTTTTCTATTTCAACTTCAATTCAACTTCAATTTTTTTCCATAAAAATCATGTTACACAAAAGCAAGTTACATAGACAAAATTTATGGAGGAGTTGACCAAAAGGCCAATAAGACCAGACTGGGTTCAACCCCTGAAACTAATGTTACAACATCTTAAGATAAAGATACAAACAACAAAACACCAAAAAACGGCTCAATGCACAATGTTTCAAATTACTCAAATTGAAATCAACAGCATATAAAATAATGCAAAAACCATTCTTTATATTTGGAAATAAGTTCACTTTTAAATTGTTTACGAAAGTGAGGTACTGATTTCGAATTTTGTAGATGTTTTCCCAATTGTTCCACAGAATAGGACCAGATGTTCGCACGGATTGATCTGTAAAAACTTTCTTATTTCTCGTAAGATTGTATTTGTTGATATTTCTCGTGCCATACTTGTGAACGTCAGACCGTTTACTAAAATAGCCGTTAAATGTACTCGGCAATTTGTTAATGGAATATTTGTACATAAATATACCAAGCTCTAGGTTGTATATATCTCTTATATTTAAGGCGTTATATCTGGCAAATAAGGGTGCAGTATGGCTTCTGTAATTGCTATTTGATATTGTCCTCACTGCCCATTTTTGAAGCTTTATTAATTTATCTAGGTACATTTTACAAGTATTCCCCCATATTAAGATTCCATAATTTATATAAGGCAAAATTAGAGTACAATATAGAGAGTAAAGTATACATTCCGGTATAAAATGTTTTAATTTGTTTAAAACACCAATGTTTCTTGAGATTGTTTTGGATAGATTATCAATATGACATTTCCAAGTGAGGTTTTCATCTATCAATACACCAAGAAATTTAGTATACTTTACTCTTTCAAGATCTGTGTTATCCAATGTTATTTTGTTTTCATTGTCATTACCAGTAGATTCATTCCTCAAAGTGAGGTTCGGTGTACCCAATACCATGTAATTTGTTTTACTGGCGTTTACTGATAATTTATTGGCTTTGAACCAGTTGCTTATATCTCTTAGTTCTTTATTTAGAAACTCAATCTTGCTGGCAATGTCTTTGTGCGAATACAATATTGTGGTGTCGTCAGCAAACAAAATGAAATCTAATACAGATGAAGTGCTACAAATATCATTAATATAGAGTATAAATAGCAATGGGCCTAATATCGAACCCTGAGGTACACCACAAATAATATTTTTAAGTTCAGATTCACATGACTGATAATACACATACTGTTTTCTATTACTTAAGTAGTTTGAAAACCAGGTGTAAACAACTCCACGAAACCCATAATGTTTTAGTTTATGCAGTAATATCTTATGATTAATGGTGTCAAATGCTTTGGATAAATCCAAAAATATTCCAATTGTAGATTCATTATTTTCTACTGCTTTGGTAATTTTATCAACCAGTTGAATAATTGCCATGTATGTGGAGTGGTTTGCTCAAAAACCAAACTGTTTTTCATTTAGTATTTTATGACTGTCTATAAAATCCATACACCTATTAAAGACTAATCGTTCAAGTATTTTGGAAAAACATGGTAAAACTGACACAGGGCGGTAATTGGAAAACATTTCGGCATCATCTTTTTTATAAATTGGAGTAACTTTCGCAAGTTTAAGTTTTTCTGGGACTACACCTGTTGATATTGATAAGTTGAATATTGTGGTAAGTGGGCGTACTATTTCGTTGGCGACTCTTTTTATGATACGATTACCAATGTCATCATGCCCTGCACTTTTGTTTTGATTAAACTTGTCAATTATCTTAATTACTTCCCTTTCGACTATTGGTTTCATATATATACTACTTGATACCGGATTATTAAGGTAATCATAATAGTTTTTACCAGTATTATGTATTTTTGAGGCAAGGTTTGGACCAATATTTACAAAAAAGTTATTGAACTCATTTGATATTTCCTGAGGGTTAGTAATAACATTACCAGAATCACTTTTGAACGTACTCTGTAATGAGTGTTTTTGTCCACGACCAATTATTTGGTTAATATTACTCCATATTTGCCGCATGTTATTCTTGGCAGCTTCAAATTTGTTAAAGTAATATTTACGCTTTGATTTCCTTATTAAATTATGTAATTTGTTTCTGTAAGTTTTAAATTTTTGAAGTCGGTCCTTGTTTGGGGATTGAAGATACAGTTTATATAGTTTGTTCTTTGTATGAATGCTTCGTAATAACCCCTTAGTAATCCAAGGTGATCTTGATTCTTTTCTATTATTAGTACAACATTTTTTCAATGGAATGCATTCATCATAAAACTCAGTAAACTTATCTACAAAAGTGTTATAATCGTCATCAGCATTATTGTTATCAAGAACTTCGTTCCACTTGACATTTGATAATGTCTCTTTTAGTTTTGCTATATTTCCACTATTAAGAATTCTTTTATATATGTATTTTTTCTCAATTTTAGATTGTTTATTTAAATTTGTATCAGTTGCTAAGATCGTTGGCAGATGATCGGTGATATCAGAAATTAAAATAGCTGATTCAACAAGATTCTCATTATTAGTTAATATATTGTCTATAAGTGTTGCAGTGGTCTCTGTTATTCTGGTTGGTTTATAAATGGTGGGTATCAAAGAATGGGAATATATAAAGTCAAGATATTCATGAGTTGCTCCATCGCTATCATCTTTAAGAAGATCAATGTTGAAGTCTCCCATTACATAATACAACTTTTTTCTGCAGCTAAAATCTTATATATTGGATCAATATCTGCGGTAAAATCATCAATAGCCGTATGAGTTCTGTAAACTACGCCGACTGTAATATTCTTTTGGTTGTTATTTTCAATTTCAATAAAACAAGATTCGTAATTAGGAGTGACGCAACATAGGTCTTTTCTTAATTTATATTAAACATTTTTTGATATATACATACAAACACCACCTTTTAAACGGCCAATTCTGTTCATATACTCTAAATTATATCCTGGAAGATTGTAATATTCATGGGGTTTATCTTTCAAATGTGTTTCAGTTAGTCCTATTATTGTGAAATTATGATTTAAACTTTTAATACAGGCTTTAAGTTTTTCAAAGTTCTTAGATATGCTTCTTATATTAGCATTCATAATGGTAAATCCACCGTGAGTAAGTGAACTTGAACGAAACTGATCTGAAGTAATGTAAGAACTTTGGGGGAATTTATAATTTTGGTTATCATCTAATTCTTTTGAAGTACTTTCAAATCTTAGTGGATTAAAGGCCATGTCGTCATATTTTTTAAAGTCAATATTATTAATATTAAGAGTTTCGTCATGATCACTTAACTCATCATTAACATCAGTTAGGGGCTTATTTGCTGTGATACATTGGGAAACCAAAAATTTCGTCATTGAGAAACCAAAAATGAAAAATGTTTTTTGAATTAGTAAAATTCCTTCCTCAGCATTTCGACATTGAACAATATTATAGGGGCTATAATAGACGAATGGAATTAATATAATCTAGTGGTAGCCTTATTTAGAAAGAAAAGCAAAATGTAGGCCTAAATTCAATTCTGACATGAACGCATAAGTATACGTCTTGTTTTTCTTTCAATAATGTCAATTTATATAGACCGAAACTGTTTTCAGTCAGAGATTCATTTCAAACTTTTATATAAAATCATCCTAATCAGTCTAGCAAAAAGTTGCTCATATATAAATTAAAAATACGGAGGCCTTTAAAAGACAATATCAGTATCAATGCTGAGCATGATACATATAGAAAGAAAAATTAAGAAGATTGCAGCGAAGTATAAAATGAAAAGTCAAGACAAATACAGTGATAAGCTGAAGTAAACGGCAAACATTTAATTGCGATATGAAGCAACTTAACAAAATGAAGTTACAGGCTTTACAGAGTTTTTTTTTCTTTCTGAAAAAATGTACATTCTAATTTGAGAATTCAAATACTCTCTAAATTTCTTAGATTAAAATAAAGGACATTTCTGAATCTGAATTGTGATTAAAATTTTCGATCTATTAGATTTATATTTTAATGTAGTTTGATTTAAATTTTAATATAGACTTAGATTTCTCCCTGATATCAATCCAATATAGGTTTTTAATATTTGGCCTACTTATGAAATGCGACTACACCCGATCAAGATACTTTTTTATATGGACTCCTTTTCTCTTTTTAGACCCTTTACGTTGCCAACATCTCTATTTCTTTCAAGAATTTAACGCTGTTTTAAAATTTAAGTGATTTTCAGTATTGTAGGAAAAAGGCGAAATCTAAAAGGTTTTAGTATAAACGTGACTCTCTGCGACTGAATTTACTGCGTAATGGATGCATACTTTGAAAGACTTTTCTCTAAAGGATCTAAATTGTACGTACGATATTTATTTTTTTTTTATGACAGGTTTGTGTGAAAAAAAACCTGCTCTTTTTCAATGGAAGAGCATTACATCAAACGCATTCTAACAGATTTTATACAGTGTGAGTCAAAATGATTGTTCCCCGATGAATCAAAAAATATTAAAAATATTTGTAATCTTTTTAGAATATTATTATACACTTTATATTAACAAATAATTACTTCTTAACCACCATGTCGAAAATCCCGAGATTCATGCATTTTATTTTCAAGTTATGGCCTCATTTTTAGAGGGCTCCCGAAATGCCGTGTGTACATATTTAGTACAGTAAACCATAGAATATGAGTAAACATGTTAACAATGTAATTCACAAACCAGGATCCAGAAAAACGAGATAGGCAAAGAACTTTCTTGTTTGTTATATTTATTCACCACAGTGAAGCACAAAATTATTAATATTTATCATGAAAGAAAATTGTTCCAAAAAAGTCTGACATTTGACCTTTAGCCAACTAAGGTGTATCACTTAAATTGGAACCTGGTTTTGGTGTGTATTTTTCAATATCTTTTTGTTTTGCCTTAGTAAATATTTAAAAACGAGTTCATTCCAAACCTTTAAGAATTCTAAACAGTCAAAATATAATTGCACTTGTTGTTGCATTAATCCCAACTTAATAACTGGCCTGTGTTATATTCATTGGGACATTTATTACCATTTATCCACCAGAGAGTGTAAAGCACACATTAGGTATCCCACTTGAAATTTGCGCTTCTATTACCAAATCAATAGAATCTTGTACAAAGGCAAATCTGAGGGCCTTTATTTAAATGAGTGCAGATATTGATTGCCTAAACCAAAATGAAAAATTCAAAATTCCTGTGAAAGCCATTTAAATGTACTTTCGAAGTATTTACAATTTAAAGAGCTACCTTGCACAGTTTGACAAGAAAAAATCAGGATATTTGGGGAACAATCATTTTGACTCACACTGTATGTAGAAGTAAAAACACGACTCTCTTGGACTGAATTTGCAACATTAGACACGCCTAACAGAAAGAGCATATCTTGTAATATACGTGTCAAAATTAATAAGTCCCCCTGACAAAGGTACATTTTTTTTCTGGAAAAGTTAGGCTCTTTAACTTGTTACAAAAATGTAAAATGTACACTGCAATGTTACACACATTTAATATGCAAAAACAATTACACAAAAGTTAACATTCTCCCTGAAATGATGTCATTTATCAAATTTGATGACGAATTAAAAATGACACTTTCGTGTATTGGGATTTTACAATAGAGAAAATCACAGGAAGAACTACCGACATGTCTAGTACAACACAGGAATACCACAGACACTTGATTTTGGTACCAATGGATAGCTATCGTCATCTTCTTTCCATTGCTACCAATATGAGTACCAACATGCCAAGAATTACGTCAGAATGACGTTATAAAGTCATTATACGTTATATCAGCAAAACTGTCAATTTCCATAAAAATTGAAACCAGTGGAATACCATTCAACTGGTATCCACATTAACACAGTCTTCTGTGGCTCAGTGGTATTTCTCACGACTAGAAAGCGAGAGGCTCCGGGTTCGAGACCGTGTATTTTTCGTCTTTATTTAGTTCTGTGCTCGCCAGTTTC
Source organism: Ophioderma brevispina (assembly GCA_023653785.1). Lineage (NCBI taxonomy): Eukaryota > Metazoa > Echinodermata > Ophiuroidea > Amphilepidida > Ophiodermatidae > Ophioderma > Ophioderma brevispina. The sequence continues at coordinate 45,151 of JAMKCH010003132.1, forward strand.
TCCGAGCTTCTATATAATAATTTCCATAATACACAGTGTAGAATGTTCCCCTATTCCCAATTGCACGAAAGTGTCACTTTTAATTCGTCATCAAATTTAATCAATGGCGTCATTTCAGGGAGAAGATTAACTATTGTGTGATTTTTTTTTGCACATTTCATATGCGAGTGCCCCCACCTCCCCGGGCTCCTATTGGCAGGATTCAGTACACGTATATAAATTGCGTTTAACATCAGCTAATATAAAAATATACATTGTGATTCCTTGATGTATTAAGCAACGGCGCAAAAAATGCAATGTCAACAGTTGATATTTTTTATAATTTGAACAGGTAGTATGGTCCAGACAATTTTATATATTTAAAATAATATAATTGTCTGGACTCACATTTTTCATGAAAAAGTTTGCAGAAGAAGACATAGCAGGGTAATTAATTGTAATTATTTGAGAGCGATGATCTCACAAGTTGAAGCTTGTACACAAGTATTTTAGTCATAGGTTCACAATGAACATGTAAGTTTGGATATGCTTGGTGATATCAATTCCCTCGATCCTGAATACATATCTTCTGCAATTTCTTTGATTTGAACTAAGGGCCCTTATTAGTTTGGTTCGATTGCAAGTGGTAATAAAGTGTTCTAATGCAAAAAAGTGTTCATTTTGTTCTAAAAAATGGCAGGAAAAAGCCTCAGAGCGATTCTCACCTCCGTCTCAGATTACACATTTTCGGGATCCTTCGCTCGTTCCGCTTTACCGGGACCGTAACTCATTCAGCCTCCCCCCCCCCCCAACCTCGCCCCATTTTCATCATCGCTCCGCTGTGCGATGAATCAACGCACACAAGTATAAAATAATTGATATAAGTGTACTAGTATTCTAAAAGGTACACACCATAAATGTTGGTAAAATTAAACTAGGCCGAATGTCTCCCAAATCAAATTTGTCAAACAAAAACGCAGCTCACTTTATTTGTGCTATCAACAAAATATCTTCTTTGCAATAAATGCGCATGTGCCCCAACAATATGCACCAATAATAATCATTCCTCCTTGTCCTTGATAAAATATCTTAATATAGGAGCATTTTAGGAATAAGCAGAGGCATTTGTAATGCGAACTAGATACGTGGTTAAGTCTTGCAAATTTTATTCTTACCGTCTTCTTGAAATGGCAAGATACAACTTAATTTTCATCCACGGCGTTCCTCCTCTTGTAACTTCATTTCTCACCATCATTGGAAATTCACTGACTGTAATTGCATTTCTTCAGATCAGAAGTTTGCGTCTGAATTCCAGTAATTTTCTCATTTTTGCACTTTGTTTCACCGATCTACTTTTTGGAATGTACATACTTGTGCTAGATGTCATCGTCTATAATTTACTTGTTAGTTACGGCGAGATTGGATGCATGATAGCAGTATGTTTGAACAGCCTCTACATCATTGGTAATTTTCTGTTGATTGCAATCAGCTTAGACAGGGTCTTACTCGTGTCTTTGAACTACTCAAAGTATGTCAAAATTCAAACAAAACGCCTATAAAACTTACAATCATTATTTGCTACGCTGTCGGTTTAGGCCTTGCAGTGGTGGAGCTTGGCCTGTGGAATTTCGCGAAAAGAAACATCATGATCGCTGCTAATATAGATTTTGATCATTTCTGCCTCTCGCCCGCTAGAAGAATGGGGTGGTTTGGGGTGCTATATACTATTGGGTTCATCTGCATGCCTGTTTTGGTGATTAGCATTTTGAGCGTTGTGTTCTTCTGTCTTCCTCGAAACAGAGTACAAAAAAGTCGTCAAATTAGAAATAGTCTTCATGCAGCCAGTACTCGCGCGACTGCATCAAGTCACGTTCAGCCGATAACACCCAATACTCAGCCCAGAGTACCCACTAATCAAGCAACAACACCCATTAATCAGTCAGTAGCCGCCAATTCTCAGCTTTGTCCGGAGGCACCCAATACTCGGCCGAGTGCACCAAATAATCGTTCAATAGAACTACCGGAGCAAAGTGCGTCATCTCCATTAGGCAATAAGACTAACACTAAAAACCGTTACATTAAACCTGCAATAACATTATAGCAGCCCTAGTAACTGCTATGGCAATTAGTATGCTCCCGTATTGTTTCTACATCATATTTAGCACATTCTGTCATGGATGTAATAACGGCAGTGTAGTATTTATTTTGATATGGATTAGTCAATTTAATCCAATGCTTGATCCGATTATTTACGCAGCAACACAGAGAAATGTCCGTGTGTTCTACAAAGGAAAAGTGATGAAGATTTATGAATGGTTTCGAACACGACTTTGAAGTTCTGGCTTCTGGCAGACTTAAAATATTATTAACCAGTTTTTATATAGCGCTTAATCCCCGTAAACAGGCTCAAAAGGCGGTTGACAATTATTACTACGCCTTCAAGAAATCGTCACAATCATTTCGCTTCATTTAGGTGGCTGCTCAAAGACATGCCTTAGAAGCCCACACGCCTATCAGCACTGCAGATTGTAATGTTCCCCATAGCAGCTTACCAGGTTTCGCTTGGGTCCACGAGGCAATTGAGATAAAGTATCTTGCCCAGGGACACAAACACGTTGACCACAGTGGGGCTCTAATTCTCGATTTTGACGGTCTAATGATCACGAGTCCTGCACTTTTCCACTACACCACATGCCCACACGTGCTCTCAGTATGCAGTATGGGTACTGAGAGCGACTACATACGAGTATAAGTACTGGGATATGCGTACATACATGTCTATGACTACTTTTAGCATGAGTACAAACACGGGTACAGGTGCATTGGGCATGTGTAAGGGTATGAGTGTGAGTAATGTAGCATGAGTAAAAAGTACTTGGGCCTGAGTGAGGTTATACGAGAACGTACGTGGACCTGAATAATTGAACACGAGTATGACTGTACTGATGTTGTACTCGTACTCGACTACAGGTATGATTAATTGTACTCGAGTACTACGAGGTCTGGATTTTATTAGATAAAAAAGCGAGTTTTATAGGTTCGTAATATTCAGTAAATCAATATAGCCTATTCTGCAGGCAATATAGGATGGCCTTCAAAAAGTAATAACAAATTCGACTGAGTAATTTATGTCCATTATACAAAAACATGTAAACTATAATGCTAGTACTGATTTTTTTTCAATATTAACCACTGAGGCCGATTTATTGGTTGTACATTGGGTTATATGATATATTTAGCCAATCAGAGATATGATAAGAAAAGCTTCAATGTTTGTATAAATAGATATATAGAAGGGCTGTTGTTATTGGTTGCTCAGAGGTTATTTTTGGTTTATATCATGTAATGAGCCAATCACTCTACCGTACTATGAAATGTGTATCTTTGATCGTCCAATTTAACTTTAAGAAAGGCACGAGTAGTACTGATACCGTATATACAATGTGACAGACTCCTGAATATTATATTATTTTCGGTATTATATTAATTAAATCATGTTAAATTAACTCATATAAATTATGAGTGAGGAGAACTGGAAAATATGAAACTTGCAATATGTTGTGCAATAAGCATGACTTATCTGATTGACCTAGTTCTAAATGGACTAGTGTATGAGAACATCCTGAGACAAACATGTCAGAAGACGTTCGCAATCGGTGGACAATAAGATCACAGTGTCTTATCATCTTCATTCTAAGAAGTGCGTAGAGGCTCTTTGTTTACCTATAGGAAGCAAGATTGCACACCTGTTGATGGACAATAGACTTTGTATAATTGCTATGTCAAAACATATCAGGTGCAGGATGTGGAAGATTGTGGACTTCCTTTAAACATGTTTCAGCGAACTGAAACGATGACGAAATGTTTGTCTTGTCTTCGCATGTTTGTTGCATCATGGGAAATTTTGCTGTGGACAAATTCTGTTGCAAGTTATTTCTCTTTGCCAGTTGTCAAGAAATTTCATCGAGTGTAGACCTCTCAAACAGAAGGTGGAGAACTTTCATAACATATATAATGTTATGTTATTTTATAATTCTAGAAAGTTGCTAGAATTGTCAGAACTGCTCAAATTTTGGTGCCTTTGGAAAAACAAAGGTTAACATTAAAATTCCAGCAGGACATTGCCTCTGTACCAGTGACATTCACCTTTAATGCACTGAGTACCTGTATGGACAAATGTTATACCATCAAGCTGCAGTTATACTTCCAGTGTTTCTCCAAGTCTACGAGTTTGCAAATTAATCGGCCGGTCTAGCGAGAAAGGACTTTTGCGATTTCGCGAAACTAGTTGAACTGTACCAGCAAGAATTGTGTCGCCAAGATTTATGTGGACCTGGTTCTACAAGAGACTGGTGCGCACCCAATAAGAACTGTTGTATGATTTATGTGAGGTTGTGTGTTTAATTTGATTTTTAAATAGGTAAGAAATATAGATAATTTTTGTGCATTGTTAATTGTATGATTGATCAGAATTCATTTATGTATATATTAAAATCATTGTTTTGAATTTACATCTTGGTCAAGTCAATCTTCTTACAAATAGTCATTGTGAATTTTGTTTTATGAACCACGGGAGGTTGTTTTTCTGACCTTGAGTACATCTCGTAACAACAAGCACATTCCTACACAAGACAGACTTTAGTGCTTTTAATCATACGGTTTACAAGGATTTCAACTCATGAAAACATTAATTTCAAAGGCTTTTTTTTTCAAGAACGTGTGTGTTTTTGAAAATTAATCAATCTTGAGAATGGTAAGGTGGAAAGATTTATATCACAGGAGGTATAAACGTGATAACTATGAACTCATCCCCCGGGGGGTGGGGCACTCCCATCTTGGAAGCCACGCGTGTGTAAGGCTGTTAAGACCCCTTTTCAGCATCGTTGTCACCCAAAGACCCCATATTTTGTGATAATGTTACCACTGTCACCCAAAAGGACCCCTATTTTTGGAGAAAAAATGTGAAAACTTTTCACCAGAAAACCTTAATTTTTTAGAAAATTTCGGCAAAAAATTCTCACCAAAGACCCCCATTTTTTTGAAAATTTGCCAAATAGTCACTCTGAAAGCCCCTATTTGGCAATTTGGCTTGTCTCTCACAAAGACCCCTATTTATTATCACAGGGGGAAACGTGGATAACTATGAACTCGTCTTTTAATTCAAATATACCAGCGAATAGTGACTTTTTTAATTTACGGTCTTTTGTACTAAATTCGACGTGGTTTACTTAGTGCTTTAGAACAACATTGTATTTTGAAGCTTTTTTGCGCCCATAGCGATATACTTTTACATTTTGACCGCCTTTTGTGGACCATCCCAGCAAGAGAGTCGATGTGTACTAATTTTCACACCATTTACGGCTCTCATAGCATCTGTACTGCCATGGCACACAGCGCCCCTATTCCGTTTCCTCTTCGCTAATTGCCTCATTCTTAGACATGCACTCTTCTTTTGATCCCCAAGCATGGACGAGGCGCTGTGTTAAGGCTCTGCGATTACTCTTGAACAAGAATGAAAAAACGGTTTTCGCGGTACCTTGGATTATCGCGAAATCAACGCATCAGGTGGTCGAGGGGGGGGGGGTGGTGGGTCTGATGTTAGAAATGGTTTCCTGACAAAACAAGACCAATTATCTCACTAGTTTTGTAAGCCTGCGTGTGGCATGACTTGATATCAGCAATCGAGAATTGAGTCCAGCTGAAAAGGTAAGAAATGGCTTGTATGGAGCGTTTTTTCACGTTTTTTGTCTTTTTCCAAAATAAACCTATTGATAAACTAGTCAGCTAACTAGACATTGTAGTTAGGAATATTTTTGGGGTCGTAATCTTTATCGAAAGGCCAAGTACTTTCTCAATCGCCAGTGTCCCGCATGTACAAAAATCAATCAACGCTATCTGACAGTAGTGTTCCCACCCTCAGCCTACGCGGTCCTGAAAGTAAGTAGTCTGTGTCACAGACTGCAAGAGATATTATCTAAATTAGTATCTGCGCGAGAGATTACGTTATCAGTCCGTCATAGCTGAGATGCATGCAAATGAAAGAAATCTCAAATATCTCCGGAATACTAAGGGGTTCTATGGAGATTTTGCATCAGAGGGCCCGTTATTTTCTATGTTTTGTTTCAATATGTATCGAATTGGGTCTGAACCGATACAACCTAGCTAGAAAATTGACTTTTTGTGTCGGGTACTTCGGTGCTCGCAAACACGGGAAAAGTGAACACGCAATCGCTACGGCCGCATCCTTTTCCCACAATGCTTTTCGGTATATTTCCAGTCTGAGAATTTTCAAACGCTGGTTTCAATTTACGCTTTCATTTTAGAAACACGATATACGTACTTACCGGACCGCCGTACGCACAGCCTATCACGAGATGTGGTGATAACGTCCCTAAGGGCATTGAAATTGCCAAGGTTTGCAAGATTCACAATGGTCGGCGCTGTGTGTCAAGACGAGACGTAAATGGTGTGATTTGAGTAGCAGATGAATGCGAAGCGCGCTCTATTAACCCTTTGGGCTCCCACCTGCATCGATTTTTAAATGTAAACAAAAGTCGCGCCCCTATTTTCATCACAGTCCATTGTTTTGCACTTTTGCATTGGAATGGTTTGGTAGTAAAGACCTCAGTTAAGTGGCTAACCTTAACACGCCGTATTTATCAAAATGCGATTTTTATGCATTTGTTTACTAACAAAAGGCGAGATCCCGACTTTTATTAGTACACAAAACGGTCGTAAGGCATCATCAAGGCCGCTTTAAATGCTTTAGTGTCTGTTTTTCCCAAAGAAGAGCAATATAAGTTGTTGAGATGACCTACACACTGCATTTACTCGAAATAAGAATGGGCATTTTTTGAGTTTAGAAAAATGATCTGATAATGGCTTTAAGTTGTTTTAAATTTTTAAACAACCGCTGTTTACCATGCCCTTCGTTCAACTATTCACAATTAACTTGTTTTAAAAATTACACATGTGTTAAAAATGGTTAAAAACGCCTTGTTTAAAAGTTAGCCTCAGTTGGTTTAAAGGCACAATCATGATTTGCTTGTATCAAAAAATCGAAAACAATCATCAAAAATCTATTTTGGAATGTCTGTAACAAATACAGGTCCCTAACATCTTTTTGCAAAATGATAGGCCATAAGGCAACGTACTAACGACAAAATCGGGTATTGTCATTCTATCCGTACGGACCCTTACTGCAACACTTACCTGAATGGAGAGGCAGATCTTTAACACTGCAATTTTCTTCTTCCTTTCTCATCATTCTTCAGTTGAAAAAAAAAGGTAACTTATAGAATTCTACAGACTTATCCTTTCACTTTTAGCTATTCCTTAAATTTTTCTGTGGGGACCGCTGAGATCTTGTTGAATAGCCGTCTTTTGAACTAAAATCGAGTCTTCAAAATCCTGACTGCCCCACTGTTATTAACTCAACCACGTTGTCCCGGCAGTTTTATTCCAGGTAATTTCGGTTAGAACCAGTGGGGCCGTTCGCGAAACTCATACGTAACCCTACGTGTATACTAGCTCATGGGTATGCCCTACATAATAGACCCTTTTATACTAGTGTCACAGTGCTTCGGATAAATCAGTCCACTCAAGCATGACATAGTATGCACGTAGATTTACGATTGAGTTTCGCGAGTATTGTTCTAAACAATGGAACGAGGCTCAACAGCCATAAACTGCCCGGCAACTAGCGGCTGAGTTTTCAAACCACCCCTTAGGATGTAGCTACCGAAGAAACGAATGGATACGTTACTCTTACGGTGTTAGTTTACTCTGATTTGGAAGTCATACAGATGATGCAGATTGTTCAATCGCCATTTTGTTTGCAACATTCCTTTGCGTTATCGGCATCTGATTATCTGTCTGGATTTCAATATTGTTGTAAATACTCAAACAAAATGTTCTTCCACTGTTCTGTTCATGTTCTCTATCTTCCATTGTGATTTATGAATGACATTTCTTGTCAGAGTCACAATAGCTCCAAAGACGCAAAATCCACCAGCAAATATGAAAACGGCATTATAACTACCAGATTCGTCGTAAATATAACCTGACAAGGAAAAGAACAGAAGGGAAGAGTCAAATAAACGACAATTAGCTTGTATAAAATCACAGTGTTTATTTATGGTATCATACTACTTCCATGATTTCGGAGAAAGATAACTTATTTATTCACACGCATGGGCTTTGGAAACGATTGCCGGCCTTTCTTTCTCTGTAGTGTTTTGAAGATCACTCTCCGGTAAGGAATTCTGGCTTTTAAAAGAAAGATTAACCACTATGCATGCCGATAAACTCATCAATCGATATTTAGGTTTTGAAACACCTAGTTTATCGAATATGCATGTATATACAGGCTGTCCAAAAATGATAACAATAGGAACAGAGGCATTTTGTTCAAAAATTAAGTACGCATGTGTCTTTGTTTGGTATTTTCTTAAAGCCAAATAAACGAGCTTTTTTGGCCGTTTATTTCATTTCAATTTGATATGTAGAACAAAAGATATATGCTTCGTAGAAGAGTGCAAAATCGGATTGATCCGATTTGTATCGGTTACATTTGTATAGATTGCGGGAAACATGATTTTGTAACATACTCAAATTGGAGAGTTATTGATTGACTATTGAACCTACTGAAGACATTGACAATCCCTTTTAAACTTCATTATGGTCGATAAAGTGCGAACATTGTATTTATGATCAGAGACACTTTTTGTGTTTTTCAAAAGTATAATCAGTAAACAGAATAACACAGCAAGATCTATTTCTTTTCCTTTTCAAATGGAGACGATGTACTCAGAAGTCAAATGCATTCACGTTGCGTCATGCATTCCAAATGCCTAAAGGCAGAAAAGGCAAAAAGTTGATTTTGCACTCTCATATTTAATGAAGCATGTTGTTCTACATAATCGGATTGAAATGAAATAAATGGCAAACAAAAGCTTATTTTATTGGCTTTAAAGGAATACCAAACAAAGACCCATGCGTAAATTTCTTGTTATTAAAATGCCTTTGTTTCGAGTGTTAAATTTTTTTGGACAGCCTGTAATAATAAGAATCAGCTTTTATATAGCGCTTTTCGCCGTAAAGAGCCTCAAAGCGTTTTTACTATTACGATCTTTGTCTAGACCCCCCCCCCCTTAAGGCACCATTTACGGCACTCACGAATGACATATTTGATCACTCAAACCCTTTTAGCCCTGGAGCTAGTACACATTTGTAACACATCTCAAGTACAAAAGGTATGAGTGATTAAATATGTAGACAGTCTGACAGGAACCCCTGAAACGCGATTCTTAAGTGCCGCAAGTGGTGCCTTAAGAGAGGGGGCCAAGACAAAGATTGTACAGGGGTCAAATTTTTAAATTGATCCAATCATGTTGAAAAGAAAAAAAAAAAAAAAAAAAATAGCGCTTTTCGCCGTAAAGAGCCTCAAAGCGTTTTTACTATTACGATCTTTGTCTAGACCCCCCCCCCCCTTAAGGCACCATTTACGGCACTCACGAATGACATATTTGATCACTCAAACCCTTTGTACTCGAGATGTGTTACAAATGTCTGCTCGCTCCCGGGGTTTGGTAACGGCACGGTTTGAGTATTAACGCCATAGTGTAAATACTTCATCAGAGATTTCTGTGGCCATGTGGTATGTCTCTGTTGTACGTCAGTTTGTGGAGAACTACTAATTGTCTTACCTCCAAAATAAACTGAAGTGACGCCTCCTATCGCCCATAGAGTATTTCCCCAAGCATAACTAGTACTGATACTAGTCCCGCCACCTTTGCCAGCATGTTCAGATAAGTCCAGGAGAACCAATAAGAAAAGTGCTCCAGTACCACCATAACCTGCACCAAATACTGACGATAACACTGCCAGATATGTGTACGAATTGTAGATCGGATATAGGAAGCACGTTATACCACAGACTATGAGGTAGATTGCATACAATTTCCAACAAGAAATTATATTTTTGTCGACGATTATGCCTGAAGAAAACCTCAACACTAAGCCGCATATTCCCATTATGGATAACAATGTCGCAGATCTGACTTCATTTATCCCTAACCGTTTAGCATGAGGAGCAATATATACGAATAGGGGTGTAAACGCAAATCCATTTGCCAGACCCAATAAACACGTGACCCAAAATGGAATACTTTCGCAAAACAGATTCAAATTAAAGCTTGAGGCACATTTTCCAATGCAATATTTTAAACTTGTGTCAACGTTAATGCAAGTGGTTGACTCTGGGGTAACAAAAAAAAAAAAAAAAAAAAGGCACCATTTGCAGCACTTAAGAATCACGTTTCAGGGGTCCCTGTCAGTCTGTCAACATATTTAATCACTCAAACCTTTTGTACTTGAGATGTGTTACAAATGTGTGCTAGCTCCTGGGTTATTTGTACTCGAGATGTGTTACAAATGTCTGCTCGCTCCCGGGGTTTGGTAACGGCACGGTTTGAGTATTAACGCTATAGTGTAAATACTTCATCAGAGATTTCTGTGGCCATGTGGTATGTCTCTGTTGTACGTCAGTTTGTGGAGAACTACTAATTGTCTTACCTCCAAAATAAACTGAAGTGACGCCTCCTATCGCCCATAGAGTATTTCCCCAAGCATAACTAGTACTGATACTAGTCCCGCCACCTTTGCCAGCATGTTCAGATAAGTCCAGGAGAACCAATAAGAAAAGTGCTCCAGTACCACCATAACCTGCACCAAATACTGACGATAACACTGCCAGATATGTGTACGAATTGTAGATCGGATATAGGAAGCACGTTATACCACAGACTATGAGGTAGATTGCATACAATTTCCAACAAGAAATTATATTTTTGTCGACGATTATGCCTGAAGAAAACCTCAACACTAAGCCGCATATTCCCATTATGGATAACAATGTCGCAGATCTGACTTCATTTATCCCTAACCGTTTAGCATGAGGAGCAATATATACGAATAGGGGTGTAAACGCAAATCCATTTGCCAGACCCAATAAACACGTGACCCAAAATGGAATACTTTCGCAAAACAGATTCAAATTAAAGCTTGAGGCACATTTTCCAATGCAATATTTTAAACTTGTGTCAACGTTAATGCAAGTGGTTGACTCTGGGGTAACGTTCGGTAGTGTCTCTGCGGACGTGCCTTGTTCGGATATTGCGGGCCGAAGAAACAGAGCCATAACACAAATATTGCACATAATCCCTGCTGTCAATAAAAATGTTCCTCTCCATCCATATTCTTCCAGAGATTTTTGAAAGAAGATTGGTAATACCAAAGTTCCTGCAGCAGCAAACCCGTGGACCAGGCCGTTAGCAACCCCTATTTTTTTCTTGAAATAGTATGTGCAATATATTCCAGAGATGAACCACGGAAAGCCAAAACCGATTGCTAGAACATATCAAATGAAAAGATATTTATTATTGGAGTTAGATTAGAATAGTGATAATGATAATACAAACAAAGTACCTCACATCCGGGTTTGATAAACGACGACGTACGTTTTAACTAATTAGTTGTAATCAGGCAAAAAAAGGTAAATTTCATGTCCAGTGTAAGTATATCGTATGTGCTACAATTTGTTAAAACGATATTCCGTTTTGGCCTAGTTCTATAGAAGACCAAGAAACAAACATACAGGGTGTCCACAAAAAAAATGGTGCAAGGCAAAAATGCCCTCGTTGGAGATGAAAACTAAAAAATAGTGAAGTAAAATTTACATCATATCACAAATGAAGTCTTGGCTTTTAAATACCATTTACAGCATCCGATTTGGTTGTTTCAATCCAGAGATATGCATAATATTCCAAGAGAGGGTGCGATACCAATTGTGCCACTTTTCACAGAATGGGATGCAAAGTAAGATGATCATGTTGATAGGTTGATAAGGCTTATTGGTTTAAGATTTGATATCAGAACCTGCAACTGCACATCGAAAGAGTTCTGTTATCATTTAAAAAGTCATGTGCAATTTCAGTTTGATTACAGAGCTATGGTTATTTGTATTTTCAATTTGCTTCAAGAACAGAGGTTCCTTATCCAGAACTCTTAAAAACGTATTATTATGCATTTTTTTTACGAGTAGCGCTTCTTTGTATGATGTAGAGTTTCCTAATTTTATTTTAAAAAGCTATATTTCTCAAGAATCCCAGGCTCATTTTATAAAAATTAGGCACAAATGTATGCCATTTTTGATGGCATATATTTTAAAGGAAAACGCTAAATTAAAGCTGTGTTTTGAATTTCAATGTTAAAGGTAAACGCGATATTCTTTCATACAGGCCAGAACTTGACTAACCACCGATCATCTTTCAATTGGTGTGAAAGGCTAAACATGGCTTGTGGCAAAACGATAGCGTAAACGCATGGCGGCTTCCTTAAATCGTCTACTGCTTCGAAAGTTAAGCGTGAAAATGGTGTTTTCTTCGCAAGGAATACTCCAATGACTATGCAAACCATGCATACGTCATATTTAGGGATATTTCATTATATATGTGCCGATAGATTTTTACCAATAAATCCCTTTAAACGTTTCTTTAGTAACAAAAATGTAGAGTAGCTATCTCATCTCCTGACACAGTAACTCTTTTATTTTCCTTCTTTTATCGTTCATAACCGTCAGCCCGTAGACGTAAGTGGGGGGGGGGGGGTGGGGGGGTGCGTACAATTTAGAGAAATTTTGACACGAAAGTCCACTTTTTGGTGGTAAAATGTTCTAAAAGTCCAAAAAAGGACCATTTTAGGGGTTAGGTCCACTTTTACCAAAAAAGTCCACTTTTTCGAAAAATAGGTCCACTTTCTTGAAGTCCAGCACCCCCCCCCCCAAAAAAAAATAATAAATCCTGCGTACGGCCCTGCATACCGTCATATGATATAACTATTGACTCGGCTAGGGCTTACCTGTTATAGCCATGATAACGTATAGATGCCAAATGTCTTGAGCGAAAAAAGTCGCAACGATTAAGGAAAGGGATACAATAAGACCAGAAATAAAAGTAATAGTTCGGTGTGTTATCCTGTGTGCCAATGAAGCAGCGAAGGGACCTGTAAATAAATAAGAAATAATAATTTTTGCCAAATATATCGAAAATATCAGCGTTTGCAAGTGATAAATTTTAAATGACCTAGATGTGCGTGTGTATGCGTGGGTGTGCAATTTGTGTGTGTGCGTGTGTGTGCGCGCGAAAATTCTTGTTTCATAATGAAATATTAGCGAGTTTTCGATTTGGACGACGGGCGGTTCTGCGACGGGCAAATTGGCGCCTCGAGTAATCTGCGCTTGCTCAAAATACACCAGCAGCTGTGATCATCATACAATTTCCAAAGCTAGTTTTATTTAGTAATAATTGTTGATTGCTCCCAGAAATCACTCTTTCAAATACACACGATAGAAACACAGGGAGTCGGTAATTACATTGTTTGCAGGCAGTGACCAATTTATTGACAACACACTGGTGATACACACAAGCATTTTCAGTAGAAAATGGGGTGACTTAAACCGTGCCAACACAAAATAGGGAACCAATGCGATTGGCAAATCTCAAGAATACTAAGCCAGAGGCTGGCTTACCCATACAGGGTAAGGTTTACCCAAGGCAAACATTATGCATAGCCGAAGGAGGGATGATCCCAGCCCCTGGACAATCCAAACCAACGCCACCGACCTGTGGTGCACCCCTCAGTGCACCCACCCTGAGGGGACCCCCAACCCAGTACCCACTTGGGTGGGAGGGTGGGAATTTTTCGGAACCATACCGCACTGTCTTCCTCCAGCCGGATTGTGATAAAAGGGTGGCAAAATTACCCACATCAGACAAAATTCGCGGGAAACCCCAAGTTTTAACTAAGCCACTCGCTGATTGGTGGCCCTGTCACAAGGCCGCAACATACCGAGGTAACACCAGTCCCAATTGACCAATGACATCCTTTTGGGCACGTCACATGGGCAATTACATGGAGTGGACTTACACCCTCAGACAGGAAGCCTAACGAAAGTTGGTTGGGGAACCACCCTGCAGTGATTCAGGGACCAAAATTTGCTTCAATTAGACTTGGCAAATTGAAGCTTTGATTTCTGTGTGTTAAAAGAAGAGAAATTTTCTAGAAATAAATTATAAATTGTATGATAGAAATAAGAATACCGTTGTTGTGCTCATCGCTATTTTGTTGCGGACTTCCTTTACATACGGGTCGGATAGCCACTAGGACCGTATGGCAAATTAATTATGTATATATACGTATGTAAATATACCAGCACCGTGACCGCGGCCATTATATTTCTTAAATCGACTAAAAATTATAGGTTATTGTTATACCAACTAGATCAATGCATGCATGGACACTAGTTCCATTACAATTCAGCAAAGAAGCAAATTCATGTCGAAAAAATAATAAATTGCATAAATTATTCAGCACATACTCTTTTGTGATAATTTGCGACAGCAAAAGTCTATTCTTAATTGAAACCCAGTTTCAGATATGAACTTACCCATAAGCCATTGACTGATAATGATAGAGCCAATTACAGAAACACTGGACGCATCTGTGACAAATTGTTCCTCCCAAACTAGAAAAAATAGCCCAATGGAAGTCCAGAAACCATTTAGAAGAAATCTAATAATGCAACAAGCTAGACAGACTAACCATGCATGCCAATTGAAGGGTTGGTGATGAATAGGCCTACGAGCCATGCCTGTGTTGCATGAGAACAGTAGGAACACCAACGACGCATATAACCGTTAAGAGGTCAAGGGTTCGAACTTTGGTGAGCACTCGTGGGTACGAGGAACGATATTTTGTCAAACGGTTTTCATTAGTAATTTTAATTAATTAGTTACTAATACAGGAGAGGACCAATTATTCCCATAGATTGCAGAATAAGTCTTTAATATGTTTATTTTGTTTATAAAATTCAATTTATCAATCGGCTTTCTCCTTCGTCGATATAAGGCATGGCAACTTTAGTCATGATCAAGCTGTCAGATTCCAGCAGAGTTTTGCAATGTTAAAAGTCATGAAATGCTTGCGAATGAGCGTATTAAACAAACTCACACTACTATTTTGATTTCCTATATCAATTTCAATGGTATACATGGTATATTTTACTTCTACGTTGTATTTGTCGACGGTGGTGTGTTCATTCGCTATAGTTTTGCGTTAAAACCGTTAACCAAATTGACCGTAATGGTGGTCAACGGTTCAGAATTCTGAACTTGCGTACGCTGTGTGCCATATGGGGATAGACGCTTTGCTGAACCACTCTCGTGAAGTGCTCATTTTTACTGGAAACTTGTACCAGCCTCAAAAACACACGGTTCAGAGCGTAATATAAATTCTGGAAAACTTCCTTTATCTTGTGATGTTTTGAAAAAAAGCCCGAGTAATGCGTGCGCATCCGAATATAATTTTAATTTGAACATTATACCGACCTTTAGAAACCGGGCTTATGCTTATGCAGATACGGTGATGCAGTTGAGCGCTCCCTGCCCAGCTGCTGTTCTGATGTGGACCGATATCGATCGATTGGACTTTGAATTCATGCGTTCACATTCTTAACAGCAGCGGGGCATGGGCGCGCTCACTTCATCACCGCATCTTGCCATAAGATAAGCCAGGTTTTCTAATGTCGTAATTATCTTAGGGACAAGGGTAACCCGGCCAAAGTGAAACATCTGCACATTTATCTTATGTGACAGAGGGAATACCCGTACCCGGGCCAAAGTGATTAAAGAGCAATCAAGAAAGCCATTGATATCCCGCAGATCAGAAGCTCTTGCTCCTCGTCAAAAAATGACCAAAAGAATGAAGATCGGATTGACATACGTACCCATCCCATTCTACAGTGGCTTCTATATCAACAGTATCTCCCCAATTCTTCATCTGCCTCAATGTTGTAAAGAAGGCCATACAAAACTCCTATGGTAGCCGTCCGCCGTCGTTCAGACCAATAGGACATGTGGTTAGGTCCTGTCTCAAACTTTAGTATCTTGTAAGTCAACAGAATGGCTGGTTACAAGCATAAATACAGCTCTGGTTCTGTTCAACATACCACCGCCAACCAATATTTCTTCCAGTCCAGTAATCACACAGGTGATAAGTTTCGCATTCTCATCTCTCAACTGTCATCCACCAATGTATCTCATCAACTAAGCGTGCCCTCTAAAACTAGATCTTGGACACTGTGCTGATACTAGAACGGAGAGATAAACCGGTGGCTAGACACTTCACTCAACTGAACACACACTCGGATGATATTTCTATTCCTGGCGATCGTCGCCCAAGCAAATATCGCTTCAACACAGGCTGGCCCTAGAGTCCAAATGGACTGAGAAATTACAACTCCTTCCCTGTTGGCATGAATTTAAGACCCTCTAGCCACTCTGGTCCCTGTTTTCTTTTACTGTTTTGTTTTTAAAAAATGGATCACTTGATAACCTGGACTCCCCTCTCGTTTTGTTGGTAAGTTGGGGGAATGAGGTTATGGATCACAAAATGCCCTTTAATTTCACGTGAAAACGGTACTTTGTACTGTATTTTTAGCCACTTTTTCGCCGACGCGAAATGAACCATTTCACAACAAAATTTGTTTGTAAACAGGATCACTCTGGTACAAATTCCCGGATGAAAATGAGCCCCTCACAGATGCATTATGGGGTTTGATGAAAGCGTGAATTCCATAATGTCATAACAGCGTTCCTACTCGTTCAACTGGCAACTTTCGTGGGAATTTCTGTATATTGAAACTTCCATCGCTCGGATAAAGTTAACTTTAAAATATAAATCAAGATTAACTAATTTGTTTTTTGTTCTTTAAAGTAATACGAAACTTGATTCAAATTTCGAATTGGTCCTACGGGCTGTCTCTAAGAGGATTTGCTATAGACTGGAGCCCGTGAGCACGACTCATTTAAAAACTCAGGAATACTATATATATATTCGACTGCAGTTTCAATTATAATATCATAAGGTGCAGAGTGTCTCCTTTTATTACAAAAGGAAACATGTAAACAATCGAAACTGTATTTGGGGGGGGCGTCGGTGTGCGTGACGGAAACGTTGTATGCGTACGCCTGATACCAACGCGTAATAAGTTACGCTTCGAGTGAAATAACGCATATAACTTTATCATGTGTTAGCTCTATATAATGAATAACAAGTAAATACAAATTAAATACACATGTTAGAGGCAGGTTTGAATACAGAAATAGGATTTTCCGCCCTAAACGTTTATTTTTTTGTCATCTTCTTTCACCTTGTAAATGGGTGCGACGGTGAATTTGGGCATTGTCCCATGTTGAGTGCACACTCGCAGTATGTTGGCTGAGTTTAATTTGACGGGTACGGGATCCTTATTTGTTCTTATGAACTCGATTCGAGAATGACAGCTGATCACCAGTTTGGCCAATGTAGTGTGTTCTTTACATCCATTACATGTTATTACCTAAATGAATTTTTTGCTTTTGCAATTCATTTGATATCTATTTCACACTTTGTTGTTCTTGAAATTAAACTCGGAGCAATTCACGATATGCCTTACCGTGCCACAACGTTTATCATTCACTTGGTACTACCACCTTGGTTTGTTAGTTTTTAGGGCGGCTCTGGTTAACATTTTCTTGAGGTTTGGAGTTATGGCGTTTGCTCATGCTTAGATTAGTATTTTTTCAGAATGCGAGAGCATTTTTCGCTGGCTGTGAGCATGTGGATAGAATCCTTAACAACTTTTCCAAGATTCACAATGTTTGGATTTGGGCGAGTGGACAAAAGTGAGAATCCCTTTGTTATCCTGTTGTGGAATTGGGAAAGAGTAGGTCCTCTCTTCTGATAAGTTAGATGCTTTCTCGATACCTCATTCACACTAGTTAAAGGGTAATGTCTGTTAATAGAACTGTTTCAACAATTCATTCAGCTGTGAGTTTTTAACGCTATTTCTTGAAACCATGGTACAATTCAGTCGAGCCAATTGAAGGGATATTCCTTTTGGTATGTTTTGGAATGACATTATTTGAAATCAAGATATTGATGTGTGT